>NQII01001819.1:34642-82681 GCA_002778355.1 Clitarchus hookeri
CCGGAAGATCGCGCCATCTGCGCCCTGGTGTACGGCGGCTGCAGGTAGCCAATTACATGTCGTGCCGCACAGCCGCGCGGCAAACAACGTGTGTGAGAAGCGAGACCTGACAGCAGTCGGCGGGTGTGTTCAGCGTCGCCAATAAATTTAAATTGGTTCAGCTGTCTGTTTCAGAGATGGGGAACGTCTCCGTCTGCTGTAATCAACGAAAACACACATCGAAGTCTTTATCATCAGCACAGTCCCTACAGCGGTTAGGCCATCTAAAGGCCCTTTCATACAACCCATGTTAACTTAATTTCACTTCGCATTTATCGAATTAAATTCCTTGAATTCTGCGTGACGTCACCTGGATGTCATAATCGAGGCCATTTTTGTCTTTGAAACCATTGAATGACTCAAACCCCTTCAAATATTTTTGTTTAGAACATGTTCTCTATTTCTTTGAATAAAATTTTTCAACCAGCACTCCGTATTATTAAAACAGAATAAGTACAATATGTAGTGTCTTCATACAGTAATTTATGCGCATTAACTCACAAAAATATTTTCATATATTTATTTCATGCAAAGTAAATATATATCATCTTCTAAANTTCATGCAAAGTAAATATATATCATCTTCTAAAAAAAATTGCGTGTTTTGATTTTGACAAATTATTTTCGTATAGTGTAATGGTTTGTGGAGGTTGAAAAAAAAAAATGCTGAATATAGTTTTTTTTCATAAACATTTGCGGGAAATTGGTAAGTGGCCATTTCAATATTTATTGAATACAGCTGCATGTGTGAAAAGTATTTCGAAACTTTGAAGTAATAATTCAATTTTTATTGAATGTAATCCTTTGAAATGCATGTGAACACTTTCTGTATTCAACAAGTTAAATTCAAGTGGTTGAATTCAATAAAATATTTTATCGTGTGAAATGGCATTAGGCCTAAGACTTTCCCATTTCCTGGTTTATTTAGTCATTCCGGCTTTCCGCGTATCTTCCTCTTCGTTTTCCTACCGGTTTGTATTTATTCATTTGTGATGTAATGCGGGTCTCACCCATTCAAGATAAATGGTTAGGCCTATATAAAATTAGCCTTAATTTTATTATGGTGTCCGTTATATTTTGAATATGCAGCATTTGGCTGAGGTATCCACTCCATTAATGAAGGCCGAAGTAATAAATTCCATTCTACCGCCTTTAGTGGTGCTTCTTTTGAAGATTGGTCCCATAACTCCTACCCAATGGTTGACGCTGGAATTGCCAGGTTTTGTAATATAACAATCTTGTGTATTAGGGCACACATTTACCATTGAAGTATTGTTATAGTTGCCACAAGCTTCTGGGGCGTGTTTAGTTTATATTCGTTTTCCTATCAAACGGCTAATAATATGCGGCAGAAACGTATTTTTACAGAGGAGAACGAGATAACAGCGCATGATTGACTTATCCTTTTCACTCCACGTATTCTTACTCATCATCATTATCATCATCGTCTACATCATCGAAAACAACTGCAGGGTTTCGGCTTGTTACTTCGTTTTGCTGTCGAAATAGCGAATTTAGTTGCTCCTTCCGTCTCTTCGGAGGACTTCCTTGGTTTGTTTTGCCCTTTGGTTGGCAATGCAGTATTTACTTATGTGTGGGTGTTCCTCTAATCTTCGTCGCATGTACTTGTAGTATCATTCTCGATAATACGTAGTACCAACAACTACGGCACAGTAGAAAACAAGCAGAACAGAGCTGCGACTGTTAAAAGTCCCGAGTTTGCTTGTCAAGCGCTCGAGTACATGTACCCGACTTCGAAATCGATTATTTTACTAGATGGCTCGAGTGTTCTCGATTATTGAAAACCATCAACTCGTCGCGTCACTACCCAGGCAGCATCACTGCCAGCTGTGGCAGGATCTTCCTCAGGAGGACATCTGTACGCCTGCTTGGCCGACCGCGCTTGTCTCCGTGCTAAGGGTGATCCAACAGCGTACTGCAAGCGCTGCTTCTCCTGCGATGCATGCTTGCTGTGGTACAATACTTCAATTTTTTTTTTCTGTATACATACTACCATGTCATGTGCCAGTACCCACTTACGTTCGCTTGCTCTGGCACCTTCAGGATGGATTTTTTTTCTTTTCGCAAATGTGTTTACATGCAAATAAATTTCTGCAAGGCCGTACGTGGCTATAATTTACAAACGTTCCTTCCACGCAGCAAGTACATATACGTCACGCGTTTGCCGCAACCGTTCAATAGACAAGGTAGAATCAAGCGCTGCACAACTGCAATCTTTAAAACATTTTACATGTGTCACTTGTGTAGTTTTTCCTCGCGTCGTGCCGGTTATTTTGATGCAACTCACTACAAAGTAAAAACATTTCCTTACTCGTGTCTTAAAAAAAAAAAAAAAGAAATTAAATTAATGTTCTTTACAGAATGAGTTGAATCCGTAAGGAAAATACCGTCTGAATTTTCGGAAGGTATGTCAACCTTCTGAAATTGTAATTCACAAATGAGCTCAGCACACACACATTAATTACCCCACCCACTAATTGCCATATGCGTTCACCAAATTTTGTTAACTACTTTTGAGACACATTTTCTGTTAATTTGCAATTCTTGCTTAATGTTTCAGAGTTGTAAAGCATTTTTTAAGAAACGTCGTATATTTAAANAAAAAAAAAAAAAAAAAAAAAAAAAAAATATATATATATATATATTTATTGTTTATTATTTTTAATGAGAGAGAGATTTATAAAGGGCTCACTTGACCGTGAATAGCTTATACCCGATAATGCGATTCCCGGCCATGCGAGAGCATTGTGCTATGCATCCTTATGGCCAGACTTGACTTTGAGGGGTTGAACATTTTCATAAGCTGTTCACGGTAAACTGAACACTTTAGAGGCTAACTTCCGAGTGCGGTAGAATACACACACTGTTTTTATTACTTACATGGCAATGTTTATTTTAAAAAAAAGTGGTTAAATGATACTAAATGGCTGAAAGGACAAAAGTATTAACTAGGGCCTCAAAAGTGCTCACTTTACCGTGAACAGGGAGTAGGTGAATTTATCGCGAACTAGATGTGTAACAGCAGGATGCCATTACACGCGATATAAGCCAATGGATGAAACTGCAAATGGCACTTTTTGCTTTTCGCCTTTCCCTTAAGGAAACTGCACAGGGAAGTCCTAAAATTGCCATTTTTTAACCACTTTCTCTTTAAATATATTTTATCGGATAAAAGTAAAAAAGTCGTGGCTGCAGATAATTTTTTTTTTTTACCTTCCCTGGAAAAAAAAATATATATATACCCAGAAAGTGGTGGAAAACCGGAATAAGGATTATCGAGCCAACAATGGAGCCGGTGTGCAGGAATGGGCGGGAGTAAACACCTGCAGAGCTCCTTGCCACGTGGGCAAGAAAAGCTATAGTCCATTCACTGTTACTTCAAACTTCTCTGAAGCCTTGCTTAAGTTCTGCTTCCAGGATATTCCTCCGCCTCATGCAAGTATATGCAAGTATAAATAAGTATACAAAATTACGTCGAGGGACAACGCATCGCATTCGCGCGCACTCAGTCTAGTAATAATTTGCATGATAACTATTCCTTACCAGGTATTACCAACACACTTTTTTTTCTCGTTTTTTATTCACATTAATTATACATGAAATATTATAATTTATAGATAAAACATAAATAAAATTTCAATTTAGACAAAAATGGGATGCTTTTATGTTATTTTATGTTAACACAAGTATAAAACACTTTTGATACATAGCATGATTAGGAAACAACCAATATGGCATACATGGGGTGATTTTTAAAATGTTCTATTCAAAAAGCGTGAAGAAACAGCAAATAGACTATACCGAAGACACGTATTATGTTGTATACTCTTAGCGCGAAAGAAATTTCGGGGATCATCAGTGCTATGCTCATTCTACCTAATTAAAAATAATCACTGCTCTAAACTTGTTGTGGGTAGTTAATAACGTCACGTGAAACATTGTAGTTTTCCTTCAAGTTGTTATTGGGCAAAGTACAAATTGCCGCAGTTTTGGACGCCAAACTGCTCTCTTCCTTCCAGTTCACGCTGAGTTACTGCGAAATATTTCCAATAGCAGCAAGGGAGGAAATGAGGGGGGAGGATCAGAGGGAAACACGCAGCAATTTTCTGTATTTTATTGGCTGTTAGCCGAAGTTGTTTCACTGCTGGGGGGGATAGGGCGCGAGCAGTCACAAGACGGAACTCATTACCCGGAAAGCCTTACGTAAGGCTGTTTCACACTCACACACACAAAACACGCGTGCTAATAAACATTGCCACGGTTAGGGCGAGAGTTTACGGCTAGGTGAAGAAGTCATAGCTAGGGGCAGTGATATTTCGTGAAAATATTTTGAGACAAGATACGGTCCAAAGCACTGTAGGGTCGTCCAGCTTCTTTGATTGGCTAAAAAAATGTTCTGGCCCGTGTTAACCGTTTGCGCACGAATCACGAAGGTTCAGTGTCGGAGTTACTTAGTCCTGAGTGGCTTGGTCAAAGACGGACACGGCACCAGCAGCCAATGGAGGTACAACAACAGCTGAGGTGTGTGTATAGTATTGAAGTCTACTGTGTGCTCCGATTTTTACGAGAAAACTCACTGGCCCTAGTCATAGCTAAGACAAAAGGCCACGGGATCGAATACCACGCTATTATGTCTTAGGGACGTCTTCGTATTGAGATTTTTAGGCCCCTACCTGGCAAGGTAACTGAAACCAGGAAACGTGTATGTACACACTTCGCAACAGATTCAACCTGCAACCCGGCATGCAGACACATTGCAATCCCTTACTCTCTGAAAGAAAATCGAATACCCACGTTCGTANCCCCCCCTTCTCATTCCTCTTTCCAACTGACGCTTGTCGGAGGGAGCGAAGAAATGTCTGCGCCGGTGCATCATATTCTCGCGTCACGCATTTGCTGAAGGAGCAGTTTCTATTGTGAAGAGGTACAAGTGTAGCCTTTGTCTGCTTTCACCCCTCGAACCCTGGCTCCGAACTGTCTCCTGTTGTCGGTGGAATTCATTTCCTCCTCCTCCTCCTACTATCTGAAAGAGGAAAGAAGCTTCTGGCATGTGCCGTCTTGGAATTTACGGTGTCATCGGGCGGAATAATGAGCCGCCAAGAACTATTACCAAAAAAAAAAAGTAAATAAATTCTAATTTTAAAACTTTATGTGATGCAGTGCGTCAAACGTTCGTTACGAGCCTCCGTCGCGGCCCCCATGCAGAGAAATGCGATGGCGTCACTGTTTCTCTTCCAGAAGAATTTCCTGGAGCCTAGCGCAGGCAATTATGCAATCCCAACGACTTTTAACATTTATTCTCTGGACGCTTCGACATCGCCACTTCGTTTTAATGGCGGAACGCTACGGACCGGCGTTATTGTCTTTGGCGAAGGTTCGCTCTTTTATTTGGGAGTGGATGCCCACAGTGCCCGAGTTTGCAGAACTGTAGGCGAGCGCTTCAACCCCTGACCCTATTCTCTAACTTTTTATTGGCAGGTTCCACGTAGCTTTCTTCACGAGGCGAAATGGTATTTTGTAAATCGAAATGTTGCCCTGACGGTTAACTGAATCACTCGTAAACTGTCTTTATGTAGACAGGTTAACAATGTTTCTTTATGAACGACAGTTGAATTTTATTTAACGCTAGTGATATCCTCTAAAGTTACCGTGACACAGACGACGGACTCGGCCACGAGTTCAGTGCTGCTATCTCGCGATACTCACAATGAACTAGGACCATCTGAAAACTTGTATCATAGAGAGAAGTAAATCAATTTTGTAAGTTTTATTTCGGAAAAGTATTAAGAAACAAATACCATTTAACATTGAAAATGTAATGTGTTAACGCAATGTGCGATACAAGACACGCTAGAAAAAAAAAAATATAATCCAGCAAGTAGATAGTTAATTTCAGAACGCAGCCCACAGCATTGCAATACATGTGCGACATCACAAACACAGCCGTAAATATATGTATGCATTACAGAACAGCACACAAAAGATGATTGGAAGTAACTGTCGTTTCCTTCAGCTGTCATCATGAAGATGCTGGCGGAGGGTATCTTCAAGCAATCTAAAGTGAGGAACCCCACCCCCTCTCTACCAATTTTTCTCTACCTACTAGTAAAGAGTGCGGTACCCACCCCTCTGTTTCCCGTAGCATTTCAATTAATGCATGCAATAATTTTGAATTCTTTCCTGTCGAAAGGGTTTTTACGGTATCTATGCCGGTTTTCCCCTTTCTCTTCTTAGTTATAGGTTAACTATAGGCAAACCTAGGAAAGTAGTCATGACCCCAAACGCGGCCATGGCCACACAATCCCTCCCTGCCACGATGCATGCCTCCTTGCATGAATTCCTTCTGCTGTAGGCGTATGAGGCCTAGCCTTGAGACGCACTTAGCTCCCTTCCCTACCTCGGGCTCACACTTAGAATTAGGGTAGGTTATGAAAAAAAAAAAAAAAAAAGCCAAAGTTACAGAATATGGCCCCTGTATCACCTTACAGCGGCACACGTCCCATACTATACATTGGCATATAATCGTCGTTTGCCACTGGCAGATGCGAGGGTCACTGAATGCACAGCAGTACGTCGAAGACATCCTAGTTGTGACCTTACATGATACCCCCCTCCTGGTTGAGCGCCCAGGAGCCAATTTTCTGCAATAAAAGAAAAATCTGGGTGGGGCCGCGGTGGCGCAGTGGTCAGACTACTCGCCTCCCACCAAGGCGAACCGGGTTCGATTCCCGGTTGGGTCGTCCCCGAATTTTCGTATGTTGGAATCGTGCCGCTGGTCGGCAGGTTTTCTCGGGGATCTCCCGGTTCACCCGCCCTTGCATTCCGGCACTGCTCCATACTCACTTCACCCTCATCGGCTGTCAAAACCCCCGATGTTAAAGCTGCTCAAATCTCTCCACTCACTCACTCGGAGACATTTGTGTGGGATTTGAATGAATATTTAAGCGTTAGCTGGTAATATTTTCTTTGGGTTCTGGGAATAAAATGAAAGTAACGAAAGTGATACTTTGATTTTTAAAAAAGCGACAGCTATAAACAAAGTCTATTGTTTGGCAGCAAAATCTGCGCGCCAGCACACCGGAGTCGCGAGACATATTGCCCGGGAATTTTCGCTCGTGCCAAAAATTTCCGCCAGTTGCTGCGGGTCCATCTCATGGTCATGCTCTCGTACTAGTATATAGTCTATTCGCGGTTTATTCACACTTTTTGAATCTCTAACCTTTGTACAATCTTACAACGTGTTTGGTTATTTCCTAAATATGCCACGTGTCACAAGCGTATTATAGTTCTGTTAACATAAAAGTACCCTATTTTTTCGTTGAATTGAACTTTTGCTTATATATTATCTATACATTTTTAATATGTAATTTATAATTAACATGAATAAAAACAGTGAGAAAACCGGTGTGTTGGTAACGCCCAGTAAGAAATACAACAGTTCTTGTGCAAACTGAGTGCGCACGAATGCGATACGTTGCCCCTTTGGTGTAATTTAATAGACTTGGTTAAGCTTTGTTTGCACGAGGCGGTGGAATATCCTAGAAGTAGAACTTCATCAGGGCTTAAAAAAAATTTGAAAGTAACCGTGAATTGGGTTTACCCTGATCGAACGAGATCATATTTATTATTTATTTCAATCGTGTTATTATTCACGAAGTTATAGAGTCGTAATGGATGACCCTGCAAACGTTACATCGTCGTTCCTGTCCTGACACGTCGTGTGCGGGTCTGACTTTGAAGACGTGCTCACATTGAAACGCTCGCCCACACAGAGCTCTGGTTTTCCACAAGTGTTAACGTCATCTCCCAACACTTCTTTGTCTTGTCCTGTCCTCATCAGTTACCCACTAAACATTTTGTGGAATCACTTGTGACACCAGATTCATCCACGTCGTAGTGTCCGCGATCTGGAGCATATTTATTTAAACTATAGTGGCTGAAAATTGCGTCAAGATAACACACGGCATTTGTTTTATTTCATGTCTAATTGTATTTACGCAGTCATCGAGGCCAAGAGTAGCCTAATGGGATACTAAAAAAATTTCCGTTCTCTGATGTCGCAGATGGCCGGAACATTGTCATGATGCTGTGATTACGTATTCAATGTCTTTTGTATGTACCAATACACTGAAGAATTTTTTTTTTCAATTCAACGGTTTCTTCTTGCTATGAAATTTTATATGACTATGAGTGTAATTAAGTTGCATTTATGCTTCCCATGAACATATTCTGCCTTTGTCATGCTTTAGACAATAATGCTACGGAATAGCAGTCATTTCAACTTATTGTCTTTTAAATAAGGATCGGTGGCTTGTATTAACATATTCGACTTAGCCGCACGATGGTGGCACGGGGAAACGGAAATGATGGTTCGGCCAGGAAACTAGGTCCCCAAAAGGCGGAGGAAATATTTTACTGCTTCTTTACTTCTGTAGTATTCTTTTACATTCAGTAATACCACGAGCCCCTCGTTGCTTGATGCAAGGACAGAAATTTGAAGCCGTGTTCCAGTTAGTACGGTTTCCGTTATTTTTTTAAATAATTTGCGTTCTGAATTTTGCAAGGTTTTAATTGGGACACCACTACTGTTAACCGTTTAGCACGCAATACTTCGGCGGCCATAATCTATCCAGGTGACCTTGACATTTGACCTTGAACTTGGTGAAAATTGACCTTGACCAGGTAACCTTTGACCTTGATACCTAAAAAATCCCAAAAAGTTATAATTTTTTTGAAATATTAAAAATTATTACAAAAATTATCTTAAAAAATTTATTTTTATTTACGGAGGTCCTCCGTCACCACCACAATCCCTCACCAATGCTCATTCTATCATGTGCAGCCATCTTGTTTTTTAGTTTTGTAATTTGTTTATACATTGCTGGAGGACGCCATATTGGTTTTTAGTTTGTTATTTGTTTATACATTGCTGGAAGACGCCATCTTGGTTTTTAGTTTGTCATTTGTTTATACATTGCTGGAAGACGCCATCTTGGTTTTTAGTTTGTCATTTGTTTGTACATTGCTGAAGGACTCCATCTTGGTTTTAGTTTATCATTTATTTATACATTGCTGAAGGACGCCATCTTGGTTTTTCGTTTGTCATTTGTTTATACAATGTTAAGGACGCCATATTGGATATATTTGGTTGTCATTTGTTCATACATTGCTGGTGAACGCCATATTGGTTTTCCATTTGTAATTTGTTTATGCATTGCTGGTGAATGCAGTCTTGTTTTTTCGTTTATCATTTGTTTAGACATTGCTAAGGACGCCATCTTGGATTTTGTATGTTTACTTCATCTAGGTGGTGCTAGTGTATTATTTATCGATTTATCCACTAGGCGAGCTGCTGATTTAGCCACCAGGTAGCAGCCATATTTGTTTATGTTTTAAAAGTTAAGGTGGTGCTGCCAGCGCCCTCTATGTTGGATTCTATTTTAAACACATAGGGGGCGTTAATTTCTTGATTCAGCCGCCAGGCGAGCTGCCGGCACTTGTATTTATAGGCATAGGAAAATATGTAATTTTCCATTTCTATTTAAAAAATAAAATTATTTTCAGTCAACAGTATACCTACATGCATGATGCGGTTTTTAACTAATGCATAATTTATTAAATATATATTTTTTATTAAAAATTTTTAAAACCGTTTATAAAAAGTAATTTTTTATTTGAATGCTAATTAAAGCATTATTGCACATTATAAAATTAAGGTGGTGCTAGTGTATTAATTACCAATTTCGTTACCGGATGACCTGCCTATTTAGCAACCAGGCGGCAGCCATGTTTGTTTATGTTTTTAAAGTATAAGTGGTGCTGTCAACGACCTCCGTATTGGATTCTATTTTCAACACATAGGTAGCGTTAATTTCGCGATTTCACTGCCAAGCGAGCTTTTGGTACCCGCTCATTATGACGATTCAGCTGCTAAGTGAGATGTCGGCACTCACATTTGTTTCATAGACATAAAAAATACCTGTAATTTTACATCATATTAAAATATATATTTATTTTTCAATCAACGGTATATCTACATGAATAATTTATTAAATCGATATTTTTTGTATTAAGAACTTTAATTAAGACCGATCAAAAATAATTTTTCGTTTTAATGCTTCCTTAAATTACCATTGGAATTGAGTATTTATTCTGTTATCCCTCACCCCAACACTTAAGTTCGACCAATTATTCACCCACGCTTAATCCCTTACCGCTACTGCTCTTGTTTTCAGTATTGTCCACCAGAGCATGCTAGTGTGCGGAAAGTTTATAATGGGAAAAATTTCGACATTCGGCACAGTTTCTCGTCTGATGCCAGAGGTGACAGATCGCTCTCTCACTTCTCGTATTTTAGCATTCTGACTGGTAAGTTCAGATATTTAATTCCAGCAGGTCGCAGGATATTATAAAGCGTGCATGTAATACGCATATATTTTCTCGTGAGACTACAAATCTGCTCAAATGTGGAGTATCGGTTCGGGCCAGCTAGTCTCTATAGAGAAATATGTAACCTCATAAAATACAGTAATTTAACTTAGTTTTTTTTAAATCTATATATTTACAACCTATCTAATTTGCGAAGGCGTTACCTCAGTACCCGTGACGCTACTGTAACACTTCGTTTGCATTCGCCAAATGTGTTCGAAGACACGAAAAGTATATGTTTGAATAATGCATATCGACTGACATATAAGTGTGTAAAATGTAGCAAGGCATTTGCTAGGCGCGATAACTTGCAGAGGCATGTAAGAAACCTGCGTAGCTGTAGGACCTTCACCTGCCGACATCCGCCGTGTACAGTCTCCTTCACCGCAACGTACGAGTGTACTTCCCACAAAACTAAGGGTTCATTCAGGATGAGCATCCACCATCGTGCCAGCGACCATCACGACCAACAATCGTGGCAGGGTCTGGGGTTGGTTTCGTGGAGGATCAAACCGCATTCCATCACAGTATGAAGACCTGTGCCTCTACAACGAGAGCGCGTACTCGAAGGATATTTGAACATGTTTAACTCGAAGGGGGAAAACATCGCTTTTTGCTCTCCAAATAAACACACCATTGATCAAATTTTATGTAGGTATGGCTCAAACACAGCATTGCAAAACCGACCTCATTTAACGAAAGGAAGGTATTCGAATCGAAAGGCAAGATATCGAGAATACTCTAAAAACCTCATACTGGAAATAAACGTCACGATAAAGAAACAAACAAAGAGCGTGTTTCGGGGCAAATATTAACGAAAAATCAATCACCGACTGCCCCCTCCCTTCTAAAGAAAATGCCCCCCCCCCCCTCAGCAAAACATATGTTTAAAATTCATGTTGGAAAAGATTATGTGTCGTGTACGGATGAGTTATGCAGCTTTCTATAAAGTAATCATGGATCGAAAAACCCATAAAGAGAGTACAACCACTTCACTACCCGCACGGTATGCGACATGCACAGTGAAGGATCCCACGCATTCCCCCTCACCATGGCATAAACTCTCATCATTAAAAAATATTTCCTCCCAAGTTTAAAATCAGTACGTTAGGAAATTTAGGCCGCGGGAAAAAAAAAAATCCATATAGTTACTCCACGTGCAACGATATTTCTAACTGAATTTTCACATGTAAAACTCTTTAAACATGCAAATAATGTACGTATAAAAAGTTTTACGGAGGAAAAAAATTATATACCGTGAGGAGACGCTAGCGTAAAGGTACACCCACCACAAGTACAAACAAAATCATAAAAAAACAGTTACCTTCGGCAAACAAAATTTCTGTATTTTCATACATTCGCATGCGCTCGCTCCCTTAAAAGATATATCTGATCCGCGGTAAAACACCCCTCCCCCCCCAATTTCCCCTCCAGAGTGACACGTGAACAAGTGTATGTATTTGTACGTCCTCTAATCCAGCAGATGTCAATAGTATTCAGTCTTTATGAACTAGGCGAACTAAAACATAGTTTTATTCCCGAGATGCTAGTCCACCTTGCAGATTTATACCACAATACGAATCCCAGCAAAGACACGCGCATACAGCTCTCATTCACCACCCTTCAACCTCGTCGAGACATATAAGGAAATACTTCACAAGTGAGAAAAAATTAGAGCATATTGTAGCCAGTGAATTACGGAGGCCATGCAATTTTAGAGTTAGGTTAATCCCTTTCTATGTACAAATTTTTTGTAAATAAATTCTGGCTCAAACTCCACCTTTGTTTTTTCTCGTATAAAAATTAAATGTTAAATTTTTTATTAATTCCGGTGAAACCAAAGATACTGTGTGATGCTGTGAAACTAAGAAATAAGAAGAAAATGTTACATTCTCAACTTGATTATACGTCAAACACACACACACAAACACCTACACACACACGTACACACACAGAGCCCGAAGTATCCCAATTGCATGAGAGACTGATAGACGCATTAAAAAACTATTGAGACGAAAGCTTACTTAAAGAAGTGGATAGGAGTGGCATTACAGAAGTAAACGAGAGACACGTGCAGTCGTAATGTGAGCTCGCGCACACGTCCAGCCGCGCTGCACCAGTTGTTGAATTGGATTTTGCCCTAGCGCACTGACCGCTGGAGAGCCGAGCGGAGGTCGCATGGGTGTTTGTGTGGGAGGGTGGGGAGGCTTGTCCCTCTAGCTGCATGTTTTATTTCTCACACACGCCAACTTTAATTTTCATAGGATAATAAACACAGATATCTGCACGCACATGTCAACACCAGGGGAGTCTCATGTTAAAGGAGACTCGGGTTCGATACACGATGTCACATAAGAGAGGGACCGCAGTGACGCAGCGGCTAGAGCACTCGCTTGCCATCACGAGTACGCACACAGCATCCTTTCTTTTGTAAACACGTTTTCGCACAGGAGGTCCACCTCAACACCAGCCCATTCTTCACTCGGCCTCTTCGCCCCAACACGACGAGACAGGTTCGATTCCCGGCAGGGGCGCTCCCAGATTTTCGCCCTCTCATTCCTCAAAAACCTTCCTCATTGCTAAAACCATTCCTTAAAAACTTCCATCATTCCTAAAAATATTCCTCAAAACATTCCTTATTCCTCAAAAACGTTCATCATCCCTAAAAATATTCCTCAAAAACATTCCACATTCGCAAAAATATTCCTCAAAAACATTCCTTATTCCTCAAAAACATTCCTCATTCCTAAAAATATTTCTCGAAAACATTTCTTATTTCTCAATAACATTTCTTCCTCAGTTCGTTTGTTTGTCAAACCAAATTCAGCTGACTTAAACAGCCCTAGAGAGGCATAATATTTCAGATTGAACCATATTCCCCTTAGCGCACTTTATCACACAATTTTTTTTTACTTAAAATAGACCCTTTCATTCGATTTTATACACCTCTGAAATAATTAATTTCTCAGAAAAGCAGTAGGCAAGGTTCAATAAATTAAAAAAAAAAAAACACAAATAAGAGCACATAAATTGACTATCCTACTTTTTCCATACATTCAATATTTGCAGTTCTCTGATGTTTGCAGATGATGTAGCCCTTTTCCTTAAGTTCACCGATGGTTGAAGATATCTCCCTACTGTGGAAGCCAATAAAATGTCTGAGTCTATTAACAAGTTCATTGGAGTCTTCAGGAAATATGTAGTCGGCGTTCTTGTCATCTTCTGCATTATTCACAACACTTTTTTTAAGCAAAGCCGGTGGGGAGATGTGTGAAGACGTCGGAAATATCACCACTGTTTTCACCGTCAACACTGTCTTCATTTTCTTATCCATGGCCATTCCCTTTTTGTGCAGAGGAATTACCCACTTCTTCGTCAGCACAAACATCAACGAGTATCCTTTCCTTTGAAGGAGGAGTATCGCTGGCAACATTCGTCTTCGCAGCTACTGGTGCTACATATTTTTTCGACGCTCGTTATGTTCATGTGCCATTTTAGAAAGTGTATATTTCATACGATCCGATTGTATGGCACACTGTTCGTTGCTAGTATTGGCCATAGTTCCCTCGCCTTCTGTAAACATATTATGCAGCGTATTGTCAACAGGAGGAAGCGAAGTCGTCACATGCCGTTTCTCGGTAGGAGAAGGAACACTGTATTTACAGACCTTGGCATGTCTATTCAAGTTATCACCTCGTGCGAACTGCCTGGGACAGTTTTTGTAGCTAAAAATTACGCGAGATGGGTTCTTCGGACTTTCACTCTTCTCATGTCGCCGCGCATTGTAGTCGAACGCATATACTTTATCGCAGTATCTGCACTGTCGGCGATTGGACGATGAAGGCGTTGGTCTCGACTCCATTTCAATTACCGTCAGTCGTACGCGCGAATGATATTCGATACAAGGAACGTGTTCACTTCTAAATCAATGTTTAAATCACCGTGTCTGAACGTCAGCTGAGCTGCTGCTGACTTTCATTACTCTATATAATTGCGATTCTTTTTACCAGTGAATTAAAACTTATCATAACACACGTCAAAAAAATGTAGTGCTATTAAAATTAATACTAGCATTGCCAAATGCTCGTAAACTTCCGATATTATTTTCACCTTGATATTATTTGTGTTTTTTTCCTTCTCTGATAGAGCAGATATCGTCGCATATATCATTAATAAATAATAATGTAATAGTAATGTATAATAGGAATATATATATAACATTTATTAATAAATTTATTTAATATACATTTTTATATATCATTATGCATAGTTTATACACTGGAGAGCCAAAAAAACTGGTATAGGCGTGCGTATGCAAATAACAGAGGCATGGAACCAATCAGAGTAACGCGATGCGGTCGGCAGCACCTATATAAGACAACAAGCGTCTGGCAAAGTTGCTAGATCGGTTACTGCTGCTACAATGGCAGGTTATCAAGATTTAAGTGAGTTTGAACGTGGTGTTATATTCGGCGCACGAGAGATGGGACATAGCATCTCTGAGGTAGCGATACAATTTGGATTTTCGCGTACGACAATTTCACGAGTGTACTGTTAATATCGGGAATCCAATAAAACATCAAATCTTCGACATCGCTGCGGCCGAAAAAAGATTGTGAAAGAACGAGACAAACGACGACTGACGAGAATCATTAAACATGACAGACGTGCAACCCTTTCTCTAATTGGCGCAGATTTTAATGCTGGGGCATCAACAAGTGCCAGCGTGCGAATTATTCAGCGGACCATCATTGATATGGGCTTTCGGAGCCGAAGGCCCACTCATGTACCGTTGTTGACTGCACGATACAAAGCTTTACGCCTCGACTGGGCCCGCCAACACCGCCATTGGACTGGTCTGACGAGTCTCGTTTCCAATTGTATCGGGCGGATGGACGTGTACGGATATGGAGACATCCTCATGAATCCATGGACCCTACATGTCAACAGGCGACTGTTAAAGCTGGTGGAGGCTCTGTCATGGTATGGGGCGAGTGCAGTTGGCGTAAAATGTGACCCCTGATACGTCTAGATACGACTCTGACAGGTGACAGATACGTAAGCATCCGGTCCGATCACCTGCACCCATTCATGTCCATTGTGCATTCCGACGGATGTGGACAATTCCAGCAGGACAATGCGACACCCCACACGTCGAGAGTTACTACCAAGTGGCTCCAGGAACACTTTTCTGACTTTAGACACTTCCATTGGCCACCTAAATCACCAGACATGAATGTTATTGAGCATATCTGAAATGCCTTGCAACGTGCTGTTCAGAAGAGATCTCCACCGCCTCGCACTCCTATGGATCTGTGGACTGCCCTGCAGGATTCATGGTGTGAATTGCCTCCTGCATGCCTTCAGACATTAGTCGAGTCCATGCCACGTCGTCTTGCGGCACTTATGCTTGCTCGCTGGGGCCCTACGCGATATTAGGCAGGTGTACCAGTTTGTTTTTGGCACTTCAGTGTATAACTATAAGCATATTATATGGTATTATAAAAACATATGCCTAAAGCATATTATATCTTAATATAAAAATATATTAGTTTGTCATGTGCTCCTCCGCTAAGCGCGCATGTGAGCGAAGAGAGCTGCGGGCATGCAGCAGGGACTCCGCCCCGCCCCCCGCCCGCACGACGCGCTTCTTTCCCGCGATCCCTTGTGCTCGCGAGTAGAGGAAGCTACCAACTTCCCAGGGTATATCCGTCGTCCGCTCCGCATGCCACAACGGAGCTCCACGGACCGATGCGCTCTCAAGTGTCCTGCAGCAGCACGGTAATCCTCTCTGCCCACGTTCCCGCGATACGTCACATACTGAATCTGTCTGCCGCGCCATGTGGAACTGCTATGAATCGTTGTTTCAGTGGTTAGAAGGAGTACAGTGATTCTGGGACACTTAGGTTCATTAGTATTGGGCTCTCGCGAACCATCTCACCTGCCCCCGTGGTAGTTTTACTGTCGCTCTTGGAACACAGTAGCAATCATCATGTCCGACCCTCCATTGTCAATTTTCTCTGTCGATCGTGTCGCTGTCCGGATATCGCCTTGGCCCCAGACCCAGAAATGTGGTTCGCACAAGTGAAAAAATTAGTTCGCACTTGGTGGAATAACTTCCGACGAGACGAAGTTTAATTTTGTGGCAGGACCTAGACTGAAAATATGCTACTGAAGTGCGCGACTTTCTGATTCGTCCTCCAGCGCAGGACAAATACACTAAACTACTGAGTGCCTCACAGGAAAAGAAAACAAGACAGCTGCTAGAACATGAAGAGATCGGTGACCGAAGGTCCTCGCAGTTCCTACGGCACCTCCAAAACCTAGCAGGGACAGCTGTCTCCGATGAACTCCTCAAGTTGTTGTGGCTGGGCCGCCTTCCACTACCGATGCAAGCGATCCTGGCAAGCCAAGTAAGTACCACCCTTGATTCTCTCGCTGACCTCGCAGATACCATTGCAGACACAAATCCGATGCCGCAAGTGGCAGAAGCCACCTCACTTGAGGCCATGTTTGAGAAAATGTCGATACTCATGACTTCCAAAATTGGTGAAGTTGCTGCAGCACTATGTCAGGAGATCACTGCAGTCGCAGCTTACCATGGTCGACATGACAGTCACCGGGATAGTTCTCCATCAGCATTATGCCACCAGCGTTCCCGCAGCAAGAGTTTACCTGGGGCCTGCTGGTACCATCGATGCTTTGGTGATGAGGCGCGGAAATTTACCATTCCCTATACTTACTCCACAGTAAACGACCAGGAGTTTCATTGATGGTGGCCAGTGACTCAGCTCAAACTTCTAGTAGCTGTCTTTTCGTCATGGACACAGGGACGAAAGTACAATTTCTAGTCGACCAGACATTTGTGTTTTTCCATGTTCTCGGTTACAAGGCAGGCATCCGAAAACGAACTACTCTCTTTTTGGAGCAAATGGCTCAACCATCGGAACGTATGGCTTTGTGACATTAATGCTCGACTTCGGACTCAGGCTAGATTTGGTGTGGCGTTTTGTGGTAGCCGATGTGACTAAGTCGATTATTGGAGCAGATTTTCTCCACCATTATGGTCTCCTGGTGGATACCAGAAACCAGCACCTTGTAAACAGCAACATATCTTTGACTTCAGACTGCCGCAAGGCCATGTGTGATATCAGTGGTATCAGGACACTTCATCAGTCAGCGTGCTACTCTGATTTGCTCAAAGGTTACGCTACCATCACTCGCTCATCTGACATATTTCAATCTGCCCAGCACACCACAGTTCACCATATCAATAGCACCGCCGGGCAACCCGAGCACAGCAAGCCGCAACGTTTGGCTCCGCATAAGCTGCGAATCGCGAAGAAAGAGTTCGAAGCTATGCTCAAGATTAGGACAGCTCGTCCTTCTGACAGCCCGTGGTATTCGCCCCTGCACACGATACCCAAGAAATGTTAGGAATGGAGGTCTTGTGGGGACTACCGCATGCTCAATGTTCGTAAAATTCCAGACAAATATCCAATTCCACACATTCAGGACTTCTCCCACACTCTCCATGGCAAGGCTATATTTTCTGTTATTGACCTTGTCAAGGACTACAGCCAAATTCCTGCTGCCAAGGCAGATATACGCAAGATGGCAATCACTAGACCATTCGGACTCTGTGAATTTACCTTCATGTCTTTTGGGATTCGCAATGCTGCACAGACATTTTAGAGATTCGTAGATTAAGTTGTCAGAGGCCTAAACTTTTGTGTATCCTATCTTGACGACATACTAGTGACTTCGTGTAACGAAGCAGAACATGAACAGCATCTGGAGGAGCTCTTCCAATGCCTCAGTATGTATGGTCTCCTTATCAACCCTCCTGAGTGTGTCTTCGGGGAACCACAAGTGACATTCTTAGGGCACAGCATCTCTGTTGATTGCACCAAGCCTCTCCCAGATAAAGTGGTGCTATCCTGCACTACAGCAGACCAACAACTACGAAACAACATAATTTTACTGGCATGCTCATTTTCTACTGGCGCTTCATCCCAAATGCAGCTGTGTCACAGGCTCCCTTGCACGAGCTTCTCAAAGGTGACTTGAAGGACTGTGCTATTCTGATATGGACACCCGCAAGTGAAAAGGCATTTGAAGAATGCAAGAACAGCCTTGCTAAAACTGCCCTCCTGGCTCATTCCATCCCGAATGCCCCCTTGGCAATGATGACAGATGCCTTGGACTTTGCAATCGGGGCAGTGCTCCAGCAGTATGTACCAGAGAGTTGGAAGCGCAAAGCCTTCTTCTCGAAGAAGCTCAGCCCTGCTCAGCAGAAATATGGGGCTTATGATCGGGAGATTCTCGCCATCTATTCTGGAATTCACCATTTTCTCAAAATGGTCGAGGGGAGAGACTTCATTGTTTTTACAGACCGCAAGCCCCTAATTTTCGCATTTTCACAGAGCCCAGACAGTTGCTCACCCTGTTGGTCCCGCCATTTGGACTTCATTAGCCAATTCACGACCGATATTCGTCACATTGCAGGTTCAGCAAATGGTATCGCTGACACCTTGTCTAGGGTTAATTTTGTCGCTGCTACACAGGCCTTTGCTGCTTCACAGGCAGTGGATGAAGAATTAAAGCAGTTCCTGCGGAAGGATTCTGGCCTGCAGATAAGGAAGTTAAGCCTGCAAGAGTCGCAATTCGAGGTAAACTGCCATATCTCCACCCGACTACACGACCTTACACTACTGCACCATTTCGCCAGACAGCCTTCAATGTAGTCCATCGACTGGTGCACCCAGTCATCAAAGCTACTACCAGGTTAGTCACTCAATGCTTTGTATGGTCATCAGTTAAGTCTGACTGCTGGCGATTGGCATGTTCCTGCCTTCCATGTCAGCATGCAACATTTCTCGGCATATCTCATCACCAGTGGGCTCATTCCTGCCACCTTCTGCGTGTTTAGACCATGTCCATGTTGACCTAGTTGGTCCCATGCTGGTTTCGAAGGGTTTCTGCTATTGCATGACGATCGTTGACCACTTCACCAGGTGGTTAGAAGCAGTGCCCGTGGAGAACATCGAAGCCTCAACAGTGGCCCAATCATTCTACGCCACTTGGATAGTTCCCTTTGGCACACAACTACAGAACACAACTGATCAGGGTAGGTAGTCCGAATCTACACTTTCCAGGGATCTCAGCAACCTGACAGGATTGACTTGTTTGATGACCATAGCATTCCACCCTGCTGCTAATGGAATGGTCGAGAACATTCATCGGCAGCTCAAGGTGGCTATATGTTGCCACATGACCACATGACAGAGTACTGGGTGGACATTTTGCCCACCATACTTTTGGGAATCAGAGAAGCCTGGAGAGAGGATATGCACACATCTTCTGCTGACATGGTGTATGGGCAACCACTGCTGCTACCCAGAGAATTCCTGGTAGCTCACCCCAGTTCTCAACATATGTAAGCCACAGGCCTTATCAAAGAGTTTTTGTAACACTTCATTGACCTCCGCCCTGTTGGTGGCTCTCAGCATGGTGAACGAAAGCCATTTTGTCTTCAAGTACCTAGCAAAAACAACATAAGTCTTCATCCATCGCGAGGTGCCAAAGAGATGTCGTCAGCCTCCTTATGAAGGCCCTTTCCCAGTGCTGCATCGGAGTTCTAAGACTTCAACCCTCCAGGTGAATGGCTGACAGGTCACAGTCTCTATCGATCACCTGAAGCCAGCATACACCACAAATTAAGATCATCCCGACGATCTTGCCACACTCATCCCAGCCACAGAACTGCGGACACCTACACCTCCCCAGGTCGCCGATAGCTGACCTCTGCCTCTTCCACCAGCTACAAGTTCCAGACGACGCGTCCACTTTCCCGACCACCTTTAGGGTGGTTTTTCGTGATGTGGGTCCATCACTGGCAGGGGGTGATGTGGTGGCACGCCACCACGACCGCTGGGCAGGTGAGTGTAAGCGGTTGGCGTGGCACAGAGTGCTAATGGACTGTGTCGAGAGCACTAATGAACTTTGGCGACAACATGGGTGTGTGCGCGTGCGTGCGCACAAACACCATTAAGCTGGTGCTTAATGGTTCTTAATGCTTAACTGGCTCGAGCAGAACTGTCGCGCTTGGTACTGTTTAGAAGTGCTAAATAAAAGTTGTACACACGCGATGCGTACTGTGTTTTTCACTATCGCCCTCGCTACCATCACGCTAGAGTAGCTCGGTAGCTACACCATGTAGAGCACATTTGGTTGTTTACTAAATATTTTAGAAATCACGAGCATTTTGTACCTATGTTAACATAATAGTACCTTATTCTTAGATTAATTTAACTGTTACTTATATTTAATGTATACATTATAGTATACAATTTTTGACTAATATAAATAAAGATGGAGAGAAAATAGTTATGTTAGTAAGAAATAGTTCTTACGCAAAATATTATTACACTGAGTGCGCACGAACGTGGTGCGTTGGCCCTCTGGTGTAATTTTCTTAACCATTGTTTGTACGAAGCAGAGGAATATTCTGGAAGTAGAACTTTAGCAGGGCTTCAGAAAAGTTGGAAGTAACCGTGAATGGAGTATAACAAATCGATCTCGCAAGAAGTGCTTAGTATTCGTAGATTTTCAACATATGCAAGGGAAATCTTTATTTCACCCTGCACTACTGTGCACAACAATGCTAAATACGACAACACATTCTGGTGGGCTCCCTACTGTCTTGAAAAGAAGACTTGATTTTCATAAACTGAGTTACAACTAAGGTTGAGGTACAGCCTTCCCAAGTCCGCACTTGGAGCAGGTATCTACGATATGGTCCACTCACGGTTACTTACAACTTTTTCGAAACCCTTCTAAAGTTGTATTTTTAGGCTATTCATATTACTGACTCAAATTAGTCTACCAAATTAGGCCTCCGCCAAAAGGACAACACATCGTATTTGTGCGCACTTAGTTTAATAACATTTTTTTTGCATGAGATCTATTTCTTACTTGGCATTACCAGCACACCTATTTTGTTTCTGTTTTTATTCATTTTTAATTATTAATAAAATATTATAAATTATCGACAAAATATAAGTAAAAGTTCAATTTAATTAATATTAAGATACTATTATGTTAACAGAACTAAAAAAAAAACGCCTGTGACATAATATATATTTTTGTGCGTCGGAGGTAAAGGACACCATGTACATTTAAACAAAATTGAAATTTTCACATATTTTAATTGTATCTTTTCTGAGGTGCAAAGCGCTGTCTCCTACACGGAATAATAAGCAATTCAGCCAGCAGGAAAGGGCACTATGTGCCGTCATGGTATCATGGCAAAGAGCACTCCAGTAAAGTTCCATATTTGTGACATAGTGTCCTTTACTTTCGATACATAGATTTAGGAAACAACAAAACAAGCATTTTAACTCCAAAAACGGGCTTTTTCTTGAGTAGACTGATAAAAATATGATTTTAGAAAAATATAGGGTTTTGATATTTTGTCTAAAAATTGAGGTTTGATCATGTAAATTGTATACTAAATGTGAGGTTTGATCCTGTAAAAGGTATATTAAATGTGAGGTTTGAAAATTTTGGGGTCAGTGGTCCATCCCTCCCATATATTCCTTACTTCTGTCCAAGTAATGCAAAATTTGGTCTATGATTTTCTGAATATGACGTCGATCACGAAGTGAGAAGATGTACAGGGGATGGACAAAATAATATGAACACCTGCCATATACACAATATTTATATATTAATAAGGTGTTGGGCCACCTTTTGATTTTAGAACAGCTGCAATTCTTCGCGGAATAGATTCGTAGAGTGTCTGAATAGTTTCCAACGGAATGTTGTCCCATTCTTGTACCAAAACATCCACCAATTGCTTCAATGATGTTGGATATGGAAATCTGCTCCTCACTCTCTGCTCTAAAACTCCCCATAACGGTTCAATTATGTTGAGGTCTGGCAAGGGAAAATGTTTGATGATATTCTGATGCTCTTCAAACAAAGACTGAAACTTTTTGGCTGTGTGTATGGGCGCATTATCATCTTGGAATATGGCAGTGTTTGGCAGCAATATGCTAGTCATAGTAAGAACTTCATAATTGAGGATGTCGAGATATTCATTCGCAGTAATCCGGCCAGTGATGTGAATGAGAGGACCAGCTGAATACCACGANAACTTCATCATTGAGGATGTCGAGATATTCATTCGCAGTAATCCGGCCAGTGATGTGAATGAGAGGACCAGCTGAATACCACGATATAGCCGCCCAAATCATAAAGTAGTCTCCCCCATGCTTGACTGTAGGAAGCAGGCAGTCCGGGTCGTAGGCTTCTTTTGGAGTTCTCCATACATAAACCCAGCCGTTTGTAGGAAACAATGTAAACGATGATTCATCGGACCATATCACATTCTTCCAATCATCAAGTGTCCAGGTTTTATGATCGTGGCACCACTTCTATCGCAGCTTAGCGTTCGCTTCCGTTATAAAGGGTTTCGCAATTGCAGCCCTTCCATGAATGTTAGCTTTGTGGAGCTCCCGCCGTACTGTTTTTGTCGAAGCAGTATTACTCAAGTGAGTGTTGCGTTCTGCTGTCACTTTTGCCGCGGTAGTTTTATGTTGTCTGGCCACAATTCTTTTTAATGTTCGTCGGTCTCTGTCAGTTAACTTTGGGTTTCGCCCACTATTCCTCTTCGTCGATGATGTTTTACTATGTTTTGTGTATGCTGCCATTACCGTGGACACTGTCGCTCGTGAAACGTTAAACAATTTAGCTGTTTTCGTCACAGACGCTCCCGCTAACCGAGCACCAGCGATTTGTCCTCTTTCGAAGTCAGAGATCACACATTTCACCGATAGCTTGTTTTAACCGTCGCAGAACAAAGCGTATAATACACTGAAATATAACCTACAAGACTTGGCACGTAAACTGTGCAATACATACGCGTCGCATTATTTACACGGAAGCAGTGTTGCCAACATGCAACAAAATGTACTATATTGCATGTTGTTCATATTATTTTGTCCATCTCCTGTATAGTGAGCACTCAGGTGGGCGATTGAGATGGAGATTTATTAGAAAAATATTCGCACACTCCTTCCTGACATCTGCAAGCGTACATTCTTAACGCATTAATTAATGTTTAATTGTGGGCGTTCGTGCTCTCGTCTGCCTGTTCCAGTTCCGTTATGCGTTGCAATACTTCATATTTATAATTAGTTTTTTGTAAGCTATGTTCCTGTTCAATTGAGAGGTATTTAGATCTTCAGTCGTTCTTTACGCTGCAAGGCAGTCATCACGTTGGAGATAAATGGTCGTTAATTGCTTTAAGCAGCTTACGTTATTAATATATAATAAACAAGTAAACAACTTTGAGGAAGATGCGATCTTTCAACTTTTTTTTGCCACATCAGCATTTTTCGAGTTTCGTAAGCTTCATTGCAAGAAGACAACGACTTCTAATATTCGCAGTGAACCTGATGCAGGAGCAAATACAGAGCTTTTGCAGGGTCTAAGTGGTTTTCATTGTTATTAGACAGGAAAACACTCATTAAATTTCTTGCATCTTCACAGTTATTGTTCGGAAACAAAACGTTTACGCGTGTAGAATTTTCAGAGAAGCTATGTGCTTAAACATTTTTTGAACACTTTTAGTAGGGCGGGAGTTTAACAAATCAGAATTTCGAAGTAAAAAATAAAACAAGGTGAGGCATACTCTTTAGTAGCAATAATATATTCTTCGTGTAATGACATCCTGTGTTAAATGGGTTACGTATTGAGGAACTTGATATCGCCTATTTTTTTTTCTTAACTAGAAATGCAAAACGTAATTTGGTTTTGAAGCAGTTCCAATTGCAGTCTACTTGACCTTACTGAGGTATGCAAACTTCATGTTAAGCATACTATGAGGAGCAATGGGAGAGTTTTAAAGTTAGGCGCAATCATTTTGGAATTTTAATTATGACTGTTCTAAAGCCCCTACACAAATCAAACCAACCTACAACGCTAATGTATAAAGCGAGCAAGTGATTATGGCAGCAAACGCGCAATGATAACGGTAAAGCAAAACATTGATGACGTACAAGTTTCCTTTTGACATATGTATTTGATGGGAAATGAAACACTCTGTCCCATGAGTTGTAAGTATCAGTAGGCGCCATACCTTTTGACATTTTCTTCCTGTTGGACATTTACGTTAAAATCTTATTCATGCAAGCATGTGATAAAATGAGGCTTTTAATTAAAAAGTCATACGCGACTGGTAACATTTGTTTTCACTCTGAGAACTTAGGGACTCCATGCTGACCTCACTTCACTCTCATTGGCTCTAAAGACCTTGATGTTAAGAGCCGCCCAAATCTCTTCCCTCCCCCTCGTTCCAATTCAGAAAGAATCAGTATACGATTTGTATAGTTGGATCTAATGCAAACGGGGTCAAAGAAATTTTGAAGCAACTGTTTTACGGAATTAGCATAAGGAGCGCGCCTGGGTAGATTTTTACGACTTTACGGACTTGCAGAAAGTGTTTACTGTGAGCCCCCAGTAATGTGCTGTCTTAGAAATGTACCCCAACCGGCAAGGACTAGTTCAAACAGCAGTGGGACGTCTGGTATATAGTCTGGTAGCGTTTCTCTGAAACCCTTTTTTACTTGACGAGTTTATGAAAGATTCTCTTTGTCACAGATATTAATTTATTAAATATTTACCTATGGGAACTCTAATTTTATTTGTTTTGATACGCTGTTCACACCATATGCGAAGAAAAATGGAGTATAGTAATTTTATAAATAACAAGTTTCAGCTTTGTGTGTTTTTTTTTTTTTTGTAAAACAGACAGACAGGCTTTTACACGAGAATTATGCAAACCGTCTAAGTTGGCATTCTACGTGCTGTGGAATTAATGATTATAGTTTCATTGAACATGGTACTCGTATATCAAGTTTTCTTGCAACTTGCTGCTCATGTAGCTATGACGCCAATAAGGCTCTCATGATTCGAGGTGGTTGTTTAGGATGTTTAAGCTTCTGTAGTTGGAGACTAACTGCGTTGCTTTGCTTTGTTGTTCGTGAACGTGAGGTGGCGTTTCTACTATTCATTTTTCGCTTCAACTCCTGGGATAACCTGTACGCGCGCCCTTCGCACGACCAATCTTCGACGTCGGCATGTGCGGACTGCTGTGCTCCCACTTCGCACGTCAGAACTCGGGCCGAGTGGCTCTTGATTACGAAACCCGCGACCTACAGTAGTTCCCACCAAGCACTGCAGTTTTCCCAAAACGCTCAAATGTAGTTCAGAGTTAACTGGAGTCGAGATCCGATATAGTCACGAAAATGCTCCAGGTGATTTCTGCGGCTCATGAGGTCCAGCGTCACTTCAAGTCCTCTCCCCAAGTGCATCTCAGAAGGCATTTTTCTTTAGCAAGACTTTTTATTTTATCAATCCTGGTTTCATTGCTATTAGTTCTTGATGACCTGGATTTCTCTGACTCCTGATACTTTTTTTGTGATCATGGTCTAGTTCTAGGTCTGCCAACCGTCCCTTACTGTATGGGAATTCCCGTATCCTGGGGCTGAAATAATTATCCCGCATGGACATAGGACAGCACGTTATACACAACTTATATCAGAATTATTCGAAAATAAACTGAATATTGATAAATTAAGTGTCAGTAATTAACCACTTTCGCGAATACAAGGACAGGTAAATGCGTGCTTTTCCAAAGAGAATTTTCTATTTCTCACGACGCGACGGCGGAAGCGACATGAGTCAACACGCATGAACATTGTTGCATGACAACATGAGTCAGCACACTAACACAAGTGAAAGAACTGACAACAGTTTTTTTTTGCCAAAAAGGGCCTAAGGAACGGAATTATGTTAGGGCATGTTAACTAGTCTTATGTTGTTACAATTATAAGCATGGCTTAAGTCAAAATAGTTTTTATAGCAATATCGAATTGATGCGTCACATTTTCGGTGGTGAATCTGAAAGAGCAGATAACTATTCAAACGGTTTTTTTAAAACAATAATTCTACTTGAACATTAAATTGGGGTCAGATGTGTGTCGAGTTGTTGGACGTGTCCCTTATGGTAAATCTGAAAAAGTTACCAACCCTACTATAAATTAAGAGGGCGTGGGGCATAAACTATCTCCAAATTCATCAATTGAAATTCACAATTTTTGGAAGCCAGCATTAAAAATCTAAGAAAGGGCAATTCTAGATGACGGCTTTTGCCAAATTTACGAGAAACTATTTTCCCATACTGTGGTGCATATACGTGTATATATATATATTTATATATATATATATATATATATATGTACATACATATATACACACACACATGATCATTCTAAAATCATGGGACAAACATTGAGGGGTGGTAGAGCTCACTAAAACAAACAATTATTGTATAGGAATATATGGGCGGGAGTGACGCGTTGAGGCGTTGAGGGCGTGGTGGGCCAGTCCGATGGCCACCACGATCGCCAGATTTATCGAGTCTCGATTTTTTCCTATGGGGGCATTTGAAAGCCCTCATTTACGAGACTCCAGTTGATTCCATTGAAGACCTCGTCGCTCGACTATCCTGTGCGGCTGCACGCGTGCGTGAAATACCCGGCGTATTTGAATCTGTTCGCCAATCACTCCACCGACGCTACCAAGCTTGCATTACTGTCGGTGGTAGCAATTTTGAGCAATTATTATAAACATTGCTGTAAAAAGGCATTTAGCGGCGACGTTGTAAAAAAACAATGTGTTGCATTTCATGTGTTATTTTTGTGTTTGTGCCTCTATGCGTCACTTCCGCCCATATATTCCTATACGATAATAGTTTGTTTTAGTGAGCTCTACCACCCGTTAATGTTTGTCCCATGATTTTAGAATCAGTGTGTATATATATATATATATATATATATATAAGGTGAGAACTTGGGAAGGCACCAGAATTTTCCTGGAATGAAATTGAAAAACGCCACGCTCGCCATTTTAACCCGGGAGACTGAAACTATGCCTTTCCGAATGCAAGTCAGATATGCTGCAATAAGACTAAATACTTGCTCTTTGTCAAACTGCAAAGTCATGGAAGCTTGAACCGTAGTTGTCATGCGGTAAAGACCTCCACTGGTCTTCCAAGGACTTCAGGATCCATTCTGGATTTATTATGACTCCATGGACAACCTACTGGAATCATTTCCTCTCACACAGCGGTTTTTTTCTAATCGTTAAAATACCCGCATCTTAGAAAAGTATCCTATAATTTATTTTAAACAATGTGCTTATAGTTCAAGCACTAAACATGGTATGTATTCAAAATAAGTACATTTATATAATATTTAAAAATAAGTAAATTGTTACACTGTACTGTATAACTGAAGTGCATGTGTGACTCGGCCGGACTGCCACCTTGGAGCCTGGCGTGTCTCTCTCGGCTGGTGTATGTACCATCCCTTCGAATTGCCGAGACCTGGACAGTGTCATCGCCGCCGGCCGACCACGTGGGCTGCCTTACAGATTCTCGAGATGTTAGCTGATCGCACAACGTCGGATGTAAAAGGCGTGTTACATCGCTACAGTTGTGAGTGTTGGCTGTACTGGGAATTTGATGGTTTCGTTTCAATCGGTTCTTCGGGAAATTGTTTGATATTCTGTTGTACTAACCAGGGCTACCCGGTCTAACGCAGTCTAACGCAGCTTACAGCACCCGACGCTTGTGCAATATGCGATGGTTGGAAAGTGCTTACCTATTTTCGTTAAAATACCTGTTTGCATCGGTGTGTAGCAGTGCTGTCCTTATCGTTCCTGGGGTTCTCAAGCTAAACGACTGTATTTATTTATCTGAACGCGACGTACAGCGCCCGATGCTCGCGCAATATAAATCTGTTTTTACAAGTATTTTTATGTCTGTTTGCAATAACATGTAGCAGTATTCTCTCTCTCTCTCTCTCTCTCTCTCTCTCTCTCTCTCTCTCTCTCTCTCAAAACAATAAATGAAATTGTATGTATAAATATTATTTTAAAAATTATCCATAGTCGGCTTTTGTGACGTCATATTCGTAGTTACCTTAAAAAAAAAAGCGTATCTACGTATATCATACGATATAAATGCGTTTCCAGCTTTTTATTTATACAATTATGTGTCGGCGGGTTTTCTCGGGGGTCCCTCATTCCCCTCGCCCTTACATTCCGGCTCTGCTCCGTGCTAACCTCGCTTCTTCCTCATCGGCTCTCAAGACCTCGATGTTAAGAGCCGCGAAAATCTCTCCACTCCTGTTCTTGGTTTTTCTATATTGGCTTCCAGAAACTTTTAAACTTCAATTAACGTGTTCAGCGTTAATTTATGTACCGCGCCCTAAGTAACAAAAGTCAAGTATCTATTCCATTCCCTTACACCAAACAAAATATTACCCGTTAACACAGGAGTGTTCACGAAAAACTCAAGGCTGACACCACGAGGTTTTTTTTGATTGTTCACATTGGGTTCGTTTATTTTTAATGAATATTGTTAAAGAAATTCGAAAATTTTATTCATTTGTAAATTTTTCTTATGCGTTTATACTTAAAAAAAAAAACCTCTGCGTTATTGGAAATAACACTGCATGGTGTATTAAAACTCGGATTCATAGTAATTACTGAGAATGAACGATTATAAAAAAAATATCATTTTGCGAGTTAATATTCTTGTGCGTAATTTTAATTGTGTGTTATCTGCTCGTAAAAAGTTGAGAACTTAATATGATATAAATATTTTCTCAGCGTTTTACAACAAGCAGATAACACACGTCACGCCCAAAAATATTAAACAACTCGTAAAATATAAATTTGCTATAATCGTACATTGTCAGTGATTACTACGAATCCGCAATTATTGCGCGAAAACAAAGAATTTCTGNAGGGGGGGGGGGGCGAGCCTTAATATTTTAGTGGTAAGTTTTATGATCGCAAATAGCGTGATTGAAGGATTGAACTGTACTCGGAACGAAGTCATGCATTTCCGGACGGCGTGTGGCAACACTGCTCACCGCACTGTGCACGTCGGTTGCCTGGCGACCATCTCGCCTGCCCTCGGCCACGGGCGCCCGGGCTCGCCGATGAGGAGGGACACCTGGGGTCGACGCACCAGTGGCGTCCACTAAGCAGGCAAGGTATGAAAACCGCAACACCGGACATGCCGACAAGAGCGTGGAACGAGTTTGACTATCGCGTAGATGTCGTTCGGCCCGCTCATAGTGGTCACATTGAACATTTATGAATGCATGGTAAACATACTTCACGGTTCCGCGGTTCATTTGATTGGTCAATCAAGGTCGTAGGTTGTTTGGTTTTGATATTATAAAGTTGGGGTATTCTTTTATAATCAACCTATATAATACTGATCACAATGAAGAACTAAATCGGCTTTTGATATTTGTTTATTTAATGTTCATTAAATAAAAAGGGGAAACGGAAGATCCCCGGGGAGCCTGCCGATCAACGGCATCGTCCGGCACGATTAGGCAATTCACGGTAAAGTGAGCAGTTTTTGCGGCCCTGCTGATTTTCTCTTTTCAGTAGATTAATATCTTTCCGCCACTTTTAAATATAAACATTGCCATGTGATTAATAAACACAGTGTATACATCTAACCCCTCTCAAAAACTAACGTCTGAAGCTGCTATGAATTATATTTATTAGTGGCCAATGCCTATTGGGAAGGCCTTATAAAGTGTTCACTTTACCGTGAATAGCCTATATATAGTAAGTAGGTTTGGTTGAGTCTGGCGTAGGTATTTGGAACACGAAGAGAAGCTGAGGAGCTAATCGGCCTGGTTTTCACGGGCTGTCATTCCGGTAAGGGATCAGCCATGTTGGATATGGGTGACCATGAGCTTGACCTGGGACGACCTTGACCTTGGGTGAACTTTGAGTAAAATTTTAGAGAAAAAATATTGACAAATCAGGAATTACGCTGTTAGTAATTCCGACCGCCATCTTGAATTATCACGAGACAGATCTTGACCCGCGATGCCTTTAGGGTATCCTTAAACCAGAAAAATCGAGAAAAATCACTAAAATGTAGTAGTTTAATTGACAGCGAACGCCATCTTGGATTTACATGACCTTTACCCCAGGTAACCTTGAAAACAAAAAATTGATTAATAGCGCAAAGATTAGAAAAAAAGCCACTGGAGAAATTACATTAAATTCTAAATTAAATAGAAATTAAAAATTTAAATAGTTACGGAAATTTTGGAAAATACGTTAATATGCTATTCCACGCTCTACTGTAATTTTTATGAAGCTGAAAAAAACGAATTTGATTTCTCATAAATTCATTCACTACACTCACTCGCAGTCGACGTCTAGACTTGGAAATATAGCTACTTATTAATTCGCTGCCAAATTAAGTGGGAGCCTGCATGTCAGTGGTGACGGTAGTAAAGGCTGTTCGCGGTAAACTGAGCACTTTTGGCAGCCCTGCTTGAGATCTACTTGCATGCTTGTTGTGTATCCTTCCGCCACTGAACGTTGCCGTGCGCCTCGTCACTTTATTCATGCGTCGGTCAAGTGGAACTGTGGAATTATTGGAAATGTAAATGTTTTACAAATTTGCTACTAATTCATAAACTTATATGCATTTAAAAAATAAGAAGCAAAATAAATCATTACAGTATTCACTAATGTTAACCTAACACTTTAAATTCAACCTCAGATCATGTAACTACTTTCCCTCTGTCGTTGCCAACTTTGCTGGGCGCATGCCAGTTGGTGTGCGCGTTAAAATGTACGCAGGTAGGGCCAGTGACATTTTTCAAAGGTTGATTTCGAAAGTGCTTACTCCACCGCGGAAAGGCTATCAAACGTTTTATGTTAGTTTTCATGGCGGGCGGCGGTCAGACGAGACGCCGAGAGATGTCCGTCCAGACCACCGAAGAATCACGTCAACCGCTACTCAGTACCGTAAGAGTGAATATTGGGTAGAGTGGTCACGCTAGCAGCGCAAAACTAGTCTCCGTGCCCCAACATTGAACTTATTTTCTGCCAACACGACTTATCATAAACGACGTGGATAGGAGTTGAGGTTAGAACACTGTTTATTGAAAACATGTGCTTTGAGATGTTAGTATACTACTTCCAACCAATTTGTAATGCAGTTTAATTTCAGTATCAAAAGTATTTTACTACCGTAAGCAGGGGGACACTATGTGACAAGTTGGGGTGACTTTGTGACACAAAAAAATCACATTTAAATGTCCTCTCATTTCAGTGGGATGTTTAAGATATTCATTGGTGGCAATTGAACCACTGAACATTACAAATAGTCTCTTTGAAAGGAAGGACATGTAAATAAGAGTAGAAATTCTGTGTCAAAAAGTCACCCCCCCCCATGACCAAAGACACCACGCGCTTACGATAATTTGTAATGACTTGTATTTCTCATGAAAATAACACTTAATGCGAATAAGTTCAGTAATGTTTCTTTTGAAAGACGTGGATTCCACCCCCCCCCCACGTGAGCGGTAGTTTTAATGTAAAGTTACACTCTAAGAAATTATTTGTAAATTTACCATATACGTATAGTAACAAATTGCGAATGGTAAAATATTTTACCATATATCCACGGTAATGTTCCTACGGTTGCTCAGGACAGTCAAATGCGTAGGGAAGTTCCCTACTTTGTATAGTAGCGATGCTAAACATTCCCATATTTCCAGCCTGATACGTAGTACTATTTAAATACGCTGTATAGGTTGAAAACTCCCATTACAGTTTAGGAAGTTTACCAGGAATTATTTTACAGTGTAGGTGTAGTTTTAAAATGCCCCTCTCCTCACAGTTAACTTGCTGATACAAAGCGGAGGTGCTAATTATATTTAATTAAACCACGAAAAAGTAGCTTCTGATGCCACAGGACACCTCTTTGTTGTATGGTTTGGGTACTTGGTTTCGCGAAGACGCAGTAGCGACGGGGCGATAGTTGTCGTTGGCAGGGAAAATGATGTGATGACCAGTCTGCCTACGTAACTTCTTGAATGTCGGTGGAACGAAACTGATGAAACGGAACAGCCGCCCGACAAATATTACAAATACAGTTCTCTCCGTTTTTTTTTTTGCGGCAAGCTTCGAAGCGAGCACGTAACAAACAGTCGCCGTCAAAGGAAATAATTACGGAAAAAATTAATTTTATTTTCGTAATTTTTATGGGCGGGGTAATAAAAAGCAGACATAACTAACGTGTGTCAGGGTTGGTTGAACCCGGAGAGTAATGTTGCTGAAACCTACCTCGCGCAGAGCGTTGATCGAAACGAAATGCTCGGCACAGTTTAAAGTCTGCAGATTTGAAGACAAACACGAGAAGTCTTGCAAAGACATGCAGAGATTCGTTAGTACGCATTTTGTCACTGTTAAGTAAGTTAGAGCTTTGAGATGTTTGTAAACTTTCTCTAACCTAGGTTTAATGTAATTGGAATATATCAAGGTCGGCGAGTACTGGCGCAGACTGTTCACGGCAAAGTTATCACTTTTCGAAGCCCTGCTTATGATCTACTTGTATGCACATTATTTATTCTTCCGCCACATGTCAAATTAACATCGTCATGTGCCTCGTCACTTTATTCGTGCGCCAGTCAAGGAAAACTGTTAAAAAAAATTAAATTGAATATTTTACAGATTTCCTTATTCTTAGACTTACAAGCATTACAAATAAAATAGCAAATAAAGTCATTCCAGTATTCACAAATGTTTACGTACCACCTTTAGTTCGACGTTAAGGTTAGAACTACTTCCCCTCCGTCGCCAGCAAATTTACTGGGCGTTTGCCAGTCCGCGTACCTGTTAAAATATACGCAGATAGGGAAAGCGAAATTTTTCAAAAGTGGATTTCAAAAGTGATTAAATAGCCGTGATGAGACTTTACGCAAGAAGCCTGACCGGTCCCATGACTTTAAAGCGTGGGTTTGGGGAACAAGTTATAGGCGACGAGTCGTACGTAATGGCTGTGAACAATTCCAAGATGCCGGCAGCAGTGTGAAAAGGCCGTTCGCCCGGCGGACGAAGAACAGAAACGTCCAGTTCAGCGCCAGTCGACATTAGAAACGACAGAAAGCACGGTATGATGCCCGATGCCCAAATGGTACAACTCCGGTCTCGCATGGGGCACGAGGATGAACTCGGCGACGCCCATAACTATAGGCGAAGAAGAAAATTACCGCCAGAAAACGCTTTCCTTCGATAAGGATACTTTTCCACACGCACTGTATTGCAAACTGTCACAACTGCCGGATCTGGCGGCAGTCGTAACCTTTGCGTCTTAATCGAACATAGTTACGTGTGGTGAAGTCGTGGCGATCTGAATTGGTGTTTTTTTCCCCCTTCTTATACAAGAACGCCATTACTAGTCCAGTCACACCGTTTTGGTAACATCGTAAACATTGTTTTTAACATGAACAATTTCCCAACCTGCGAATCGGAAGGGAAGTGATTTAACTCCCATTGCCCTACTCCAGCGTTTCCTAACCTTTGTCAGCCACAGACCTCTAGGAAATCAAGCACAATTTCCAAGGACCCCCTTAATTAAAAAAACAGCACGTTCGTCGTGCTAAGTAAGCGTAGCGATTACCAGACTTTTGGTGGCATTTATTTATTATTGTTAAATGGTCCAGAGATGAGACTGCGGACCTCCATACATATACTCGCGGACCCCAGGTTAAGAAACACTGGTCTACTCTACTCTTCTAGAGCAAGGAGGTAGTGTGCTCCAAGAGAAGAGACGTTTTCCAATGTAGGCAACCAATCACAGAAGCTTTTTTTCTGCGGTGCCCGTGGACATGCTGTGTCGTCTGTGGGAAGCAATGGGATTCCGTTCAGATTTATGTAAGGTCGTCAAAAATGGTAACATTACATTTAATTAAAATTAACGATAAACCTTGAATCGCTTGATTTCTCAAACATGGAGTGTCTGTAGCAGAAGCCAGGCACTAATACGTACCATTAAAATCTGGAGTTTATTTCCACATCTAATGCATTTTCTATTGGAAAAAACATCGGTAATAACGAAAGTTAAAATGCAGTTCACGGTCATGCACTAATTGTTTCACACAAGAAACAACAAAAAGTAAATAATTGTAGTGTAGTAAAAAAGTGGTTCAGACATGTAAGCCCTAGAATGCACATATTGTGAAACGCAAATAAAATTTTAACTCGTATTTTTTTCAGTAACTGTCTCGTTGAGCTATACTAACTAAAATTTCATAATACGTTCGTTTGAGTATTTTGTAAGAAACATCTTCTAGGTGACTTCCGTCGTCTGGGTCGTTAAGGCAAGTTCCGTACTTGAATCTCAGGTAATACATGAAAGTGTGTGTCTTAAGTATAGTTTTACTGTTTTATACAAGTCGTGCCCCAGGTAGTATCCGAAAGTGTTTTTTAAAAAAGGAAGTTCTCCTAGCATATTAATATTCCAAACAGTCATATCTTGAAATAAAAATTTATGTACGTGTTTTTTAATCGCTTCTAGCATGACAATCAGGAAAATGAGCAATAAGCATTCAATTATAAGCTTAATAGCATCTTTATAATATTCATGTTTCGTCTTCTTTTAAGCACGTTAAAGGCCTGTTTGTTACATTCTGATTCACTTTCAGGTCAGTAAGAGTCCTTTTTGTGTAGGAGGGACGGGACTCCGCCTCCTGTCTTGGTATATCACATCACTGGCTCACTCTCTTCGCAGTCTTACTTCATCCTCTACCGTGACGTGCAAGTTTCATTCTCTTTCACAAACTCCGTTTTATATAAGACTCGGGGATATTTTGCGACTCTCATCTCTGCTGTTCAGAGCAGCTGTTTTCATATCTTCATACAAGATCGCATTTCTGCTCCATGTGTCAAAAACAGGTCTCGCTATATTTTTGATAAACTCACGCTTTACGCTGTATACTATGATGTTTATTTCTTTAAGGCACGTTTCATCGCTGTAACGGTATGCAAGCGATTTTCATGGCAGTTAGTTTCTAAAAATACTTGACCATCAATGGATGTGTCAATTTCCTAGATAATGGAAAACATCCCCGTTCAATCAAACTGGTCAGTCAGATCGTTCAACTACTTTTCCTTTTGTTTGCAGCTTACACAGTCTGCGTCTTTGAAATTATTGTACGTCATGGTTTTTCCCTACTTTTCTTTAAAAATAAAAATTTGTAAGTCCGTTTTCCTCCCTGCTAGCTTAACTACCTCGAGGAAAAAAATATTTTTCAGTTTTTTTTTATCGTAAACAAAATTACCTTAGGGATGGAAAGCTTTGTGTTTTCGTCTCTCCTTCCAAGAATTTTTCAATCACTACCCCGAATTTCATGAAAGTTGATACACTCGTTGAGTTGAGATGTTATGGTCGACGCATTAAGGGAAATTCTCCCCCGCCATTTGGGTTCTTGGTTTATCCAGCTTGTTTATATTTTAAAAAAAAACAATTTTAAAAGTAACGTATACCCAACTAGCTTATAGGCTGTTCACGATAAAGTGAGCACTTTTTAAATCAACCTTTGAGAAATGTCACTGCCCCTGCCTGCATGTATTTTATCGGGCACACTGACTGGTATGCGTCCTCTAAAGTTGGTAATGATTGAGAGAAAGTAGTTCCACGTCTTAACGCTGAATTAAAAGTGTTAGGAAAATGCTTGAGGAAACTGAAATTTTTTGCTTTACTTTCTGTAATTTTAATGCATATGTGTGTATGAATTAGCGAAATTGTAAAATATTTACTTTTCTAACAATTTCACCGTTTTACCTGGCCGACGCATGAATAACGTGACCGGGCCCACGGAATGTGCATACTAGTATATCTTTAGCAGGGCTTTCAAAAGTGCTCACTTTACCCTGAACAGCCTTTACACCTTAGCTCAGGCATAACGAGTGAACTACGGACTCACATTTATGTCACAATATCGATTTTGCCGAATTCTGGCAGAATCAAAATTGTGACGTAGTTATGAGTTCGCAGCAGTTCGCTGGTTTTGTCTGTACTACCGAGTTAAAGTCAATAGCTTGTTGGGCATAGGAGTAATTCCGGAATTTTCTTTTTAATAATTAAAAAAAAAAAACTAGATAGAACCAATAATTTAATATGGCAGGGGGAGGTTCCCTCAACAACGATGCCCTGAACGTCGGTGAGGCTGAGATGAGGTTGAAATGGAACAGTGGCGGAACGCAGGGACGGGGAAACTGGAGTGGCTCGGGGACAACCCGCCGGCCATTGGCGAAGTCCGCCACGTTTGTCACATTCGAGTAGTTTAGTGCGAAGAATAGGAAACCCAACTTTCGTAATTTCCAACCACATCGAATATTCGTTTTAAAATGGCGGCTTTTAAAAGTTTTGGGAACGTTAAGTCGAAATGAAAAAAAAAAAAAAAAAAAACGTGCTCTGCTCGCCGTACCTAACGTTGGCATCAAACTTTTCACTTAGAAGCTTCTTCGCCCGTCATTTTTAACATAGCGTCAACTGAAAAAATAATGTAATCATAACCTTATATATATATTATACTAGGAAATACTGTACTGATTTATGCCAAATATAGTACACAAGTAGTATTACTATGAGCAACCTTCATGAATGAAATTTTGATTTTCAAAATGATGGCTTTATTGTTATTGTAGGGTCGTATACGATACTTTCAAAATAGTTAGACAAATTCAATTCAGACTTATAACCATTACATTTCGGCAGTTACGATTCCACACACAAGCAACGCTGTGAAAGGCACTAGCAATTTCGTGAAAATTTTAAAGGAGCAGTCACTTATTCCCACTTTGCTTGCAGTATTATACGTGTGAAACTTGGACAGATCTGACAGATTTAAGTCAAACATTTCTAACAATAGTGTTTAAAATTGGATGGCCTAGAAATTTTTGAGGTGAATATTCATCTTACGTGAAACAGTTAACTGAGACGCAGTATTTGTCCGTATTGTCAGGTGTCCGTAAATTGTAAGTTACGTAAACCACATAAGTATACATTTTCTCCTTAAGAAAAAGTGTTAGATTGTCAATACTGAATCTTATTCCAAACAGTAAAGCTACAACCGAATTGATTTGGCAGATGCACAAAAATACTCACGGAACTGATATACTACGTCAAGTAGTATGCATGCATAATATGTTTTAGCAGGTTAAACTAAACATTTGGAATGTTTTAGATTATTTATGCATTTTTTATGACTTTCACCGCATTCCATAATTCAAATAGCGAGAACCTTGATTTGACCTTGCATGTTTACCTGAAGGTATGATAACACAAAAGTCTGTAAGCAGCAAATTTCAGAAAGTCAGAAATTAGGTACGAAGGACTTCAAAAATGTAACTACATTTCTCTGTTTTTTTTTTTTAACATTGGATAACACGGGAATATCAACAGCAGATATTTTCATTTAAGTGGTACGAACGAACAGAATTTATTGGATGAATGTCAACTTCGAAAAAGTGTTTATCACATGAAATATGTGCCTTCGTTCTCCGGAGATATTTGGAACATGTCGACGGACAATTCGACAGAGTTAATCAAGGAACATCGTTTTTTTTTGTGGCCGAAGGGTAGTCATTTTACTCCTTCGTACATTTGGTTCAACAGGGGTGGTCTGCCCAGCAAGAGATAAATTTTTTTATTTGTCCACGAGACTTCCCCAAGCGGGAAGCCGATTACAACTAAAACGAGCCAAAGAAGGACAGAGCTAGGTGCAAGAAGAGAGAAAGAAAGAAGATGTCTTGTAAGGAGAGGCCATCTTATCTTTTCTTCTCGGGCCAGAAGCTTGTAGAGGGCGCGTGATCACAATACAGAGGAAGGAAAAACTTGGCATCTCATAGCCACCCTTCTGTTGTTTCCAACGCTCCCCCATCCCCCTAACCCAGCAGGGCAGCCGAGCCCTTAAAGTAATGTTGGGAAGGGTGAAGTCATCCTTTAGGGCACACTGTCGTTGTTCACTTATGTAATTGGTTTCTCGGAGCAGCTGGCCCGATAAAATGAGGGCAAGTGCGCACAGGAAAAAGAAAACCTGAAAGCGAAGAGTATCTTGGCTTGTAACATAATGCATACGTTATTTGTTGTTTTTTTTCCAGGCTGGGATATGGGACAAGGCGATTGTTGAGGCGATCCCTCCGTGTTTAGAAGTACAGTTAATAATTTAGTTATAGCCAACGCGTACGCACGTCATGTCTATGAGCGAACGAGGACGTGGAATAAGGGTTGATATTTACCCTGGCACATTACAAACATTGGTATCTATGACTATCAAATTGATTGTTTAATCACTATTGACTTCACAAATTTAAGCAGTCAATTTAATTAACTTTTACATGTATGTGATAAGAAATCTGTTAAAAAAAAAACCAAATGAATGTTTTTTAAATACGGGTTTTTTATAGCGAAAGTATGGTATTGGAAGAAATATAAAAGCAACCTACTTTAATTATTCCCTTTGAAAAATTTGACAGGGACGGTGTAAGAACGCACGGTTAAATAATTTAAGAAATACGCCACAAAAAGAAAGTATTTATATGTGAAAAAGCGCAAAACATAATAATCCAGTTCACTTATAAAATTTGTACAATTTTCGTATGTAGATACAAGGTTACGAGAAATATTTATTACGGTATGAATAATCAGATAATGCTAGAATTGCGAGAAATACGAGTACGGCGGGTAGAACCGCATGCTATCGACAACACCCGTCACGCCCCCGTGAGAAGTCAAGTAGACGTGTAAGTATTTCGGTGAATTGAATCATGCCTAATGAAACGCTAACTTTTTATGGCGTCTAGATCTGAATCAGCGGACCCAAGAATTGGAAATTCCATTGAACATGGTATTTCGCGAGTCTCGCTCGAGGACTTAAGTCGGTATAACTTGGTTGCGGATGAAACGTTCTTTTAAACCGCTGCTGAGATCTGGTGCCTAAATATTTCAGTAGTAAACAGTCGGAAGCACATTTCGAGTTCCTGCCGAACATTGGTAAGTCAACCATGCACACAATAAATGTTAATAATGCGACAACAAAATAAACAGATTTTAAACCCTGGATAGTTAGTGCTACCCAAGAGGAAATTTTATCTACATTCCTACATAAACTAATTCAACGTACATTGTACGTATATTTCTCTTTGTTTACGTGCTGTGTAGTAACGCCAAGTTTAGAAGGCATTGAAGGAGAATATATACAAAATTAAACGCAAGAGTCTTCGATAAGTGTTTTTGTGGCACTAGAATATTCATGAAGTATGTTGCATGTTGGAAGAAATTTTGGGAATCCTAACAGTACAAAATCCTGAAAATCATTTTATGACGGCAGTTTTACCCCAATATGTCTCAGTAATTTTAAGTAATCGCTTTCAGCTATTTATTCTACCGTGACGAACACAATAATTCTATGGTATAATCAGTTACTATACAGTAATTCAAATAAACAAATCGAAGATTAAAAATTATTTTTTCCCCCCACAATGGTGTTTATATTCATGTACCATACTGCACAAATATTAGGCATGTATTTAACATTCAAACGTTATCGATTTTGAATCGAATACCGCGCTCTACTGCATTAATTTATACACACAGAGGCTTTATTAGAAGCGATTCGTTGAAGTTGGCCACAATCTATCAGAATGCAAGCCGATTTAAAATTACTGGCCTTAACTCAATGCGATACTTTCTCTCAAAGAAATTTCATCGGCACCACGATAAATAAGAACATATCGCGTTTTTCATAGCTTACGCTTGCACATTAACTGTCTCGTGGTCAGAATATTGGCTGATCTAAAAATACGAAATTTAATTGAGCAGAAGAATTTGCTTTCGTTCTTGTTATTGGTTTATGTCTTCACCGATTTTTTAAATAGTAAATACAGATTTTTCCAGCACATTTGTACAAACATGTACACAAAAAGATCTCATGGATGCAAAAATCTGGACCGAGGTTACTTCTCGCTTATTAATGCTTTATGGCTAAGAGGGATGGGGTTTGCATACTTATAGGTTGCGCACGGTTTATTTAACTCTTTTGTAAATTAATCATTGAACAATGTCACTTCCCCTACCAGTATATATTTTAACACACACACTAACTGACATGCACCCAACGAAGTTGGTAACGAGTATGATTTATTTTGCTTTCTGTTTTTTAATAAATATAAGAACTAGCAAATTTGTAAATTGTTTACTTTTATAATAATTTCACAGTTTCACTTGTCCGACGCATGAATAAAGCCACCAGACCCATATTAATATTAATATTAATATTAATATTACATGATGTGGAAGAATACACGACGTGCATACAAATACCTAGATCTTAAGTAGGGTTTTTAAATGTGCTCATTTTACCGTTAACAGCGTATACCACAACTTATCGAGAAGTTTTACACGTGAATATTTCACTTGGGAATCGAACTCAAAACCCTTCCAACCATAAGACGGCACACAACCAGCTACGCCAATAGGGTCTACTTAGCGTGTTGGTGTGTTTCCTGTAGCCTTTGGGGGTCGCGGGAACCGGGTTCGATTCCCGGCGGGCTCACCCCCAGATTTTTACACATGGGAATCGTGTCGGAGGATTCCGCTGGTCGGCGGGTTTCCTCGGGGATCTCCCGTTCCCCTCGCCCTTGCATTCCGGCGCTGCTACATACTCACCTCGCTTCGCCTTCATCGACTCTAAGGACCTCGATGTTAAGAGCAGCCCAAATCTCTTCACTCACTCGAGAGAGGTAGCTGTTTCTAGAATTCATAACTTTAGTTTGGAGCCTCCCTGATCACCCAGCACGTGGATTCAGACGTTAAACCAGTGGATTGGCGAGCTTAGTTGGCGGAGCAGGGGCGCAGGGCTGTTATTGTAATTATCTGCCGCTGCGGACGAACACGTTGAAATATGGACAGGTTGATAATGCTCATTCCTCGAGGGGTGGTCGGGTTGCCTAGCGAGGCGCGCGCGCGATGGGCGGGTAGCCTGCAGAGGCAGGCGCACCTGAAGTGGTTTTAGAAGGGGGAGAGACGCGTGGGATGCGCGAGCAGCAATGCCGCGCATGCGCGCTGCGGTGCTCGGTGGTGCCTCTTCATCGCGCCTCCCTCTGCGGAGCTTCAGTGTCGTGCAGGACCGCGACGAGGACGGATAGGCGGCAGGCACCCTTACAGCACACCCCTCGCTGGCACTTAGGCGTGGCCGCACTTTTCTCCCACGTCTGTCTTTTTCTTCCGGCTCCTCTGTCTCCCTAAACTCGACTACCCTCACCGAAGAGGTAAGTTTCACGCTTCCCGCCATAGCGGGTTACGTGGTTAAGCCTCGACTTCACTTCATGTGCAGAAATTCTTCGTTTTTACATCATAATTTCGGATTCATAGTAAATACTGACAGTGTACGATTATAGCCCATTCACGGTTTATTCACACTTTTTGAATCAAACCTTTGGGAAATCACCCCATGTACGACATATTTGGTTACTTCCTGATTATGTTAAGTATCACAAGCGTTTTATACTTGTGTTAACATAAAGGACCATAAAAGTACCATATTTTGGTTCAACTGAAATGTTATTTATATTTTATCTTTAAATTATATTATTTTGTAATCAGTATGAATTAAAATAGGGAGAAAACAGGTGTGTTGGTAATGCCTAGTAAGAAGTAGATCTTATGCAAAATTTTATTTACTGAGTGCGTACAAATGCGGTGTGTTGTCCTTCTGGTGTAATTTCCCAGACTAGGTTAAGGTTTTTTTTTGCAGGAGGCGGAGGAATATTCTGGAAATAGAACTTTTGCAGGTCTTAAGAAAAGTTGGAAGTAACCGTTAATGGACTATATCGAAAATTTACGTTTTGCGAGTTGTTTAATATTTTTGTGCGTAATTTTTATTGTGTGTTATCTGCTTGTAAAAAGTCAGGGACATATTTATATTTCATCAATAAGTTTTTGCCTTTTTGCAAGTAGGAAATAACACACCGTAAAAAATAGATACACATGTGTTAAGCAACTAGTAAATTATGAATTTTCTATAATCAAACATTTCCGGTAATACCTGTGAAACTGAAATTATGACACGAAAACGAATCATTTCGGCATAATAGGCGAAGCCTAGCCGTAAATGAACGCTTTGAAAGAAATATCCGACTGACAAATTTATGTTTCTGAAATTTTTTACCGGGTGTTTTTGAACAACACCGACAAACTCCATCAAGTTATTCCTTACAAAAATATAAGATGAAAATGTATCTTACATTTTCCCCTTAAAGTGATTTTTAGGGAGCTGTGCGCCTCTACGAAATCCTAATTTAAAATGCCTCCTTGTGATAAGTGTGTTGCCAACCTTTCAAGCAAAACATATTCTGTTTTAAGCGTTATGCATAAATTTATCTGAAACCGTTTACCCGAGAGTGTTCCGACAAGACGACCTTAATATTATTTGTTTAGTTGTGCCGATTCATAAAAAAAATTTGTACGTAAATTTTGGGTTGCATAGTTTCATCCAAAAATAAGGTATCAAGTCCCATTCCGCGTTATTAGAAATGCAAGATCTCCATTTTGCAAAACACTATTCAACGATTTGTTGCTTAATGGCAAGAAGTTTCTAGTCTTTTAAACGAAAAGCATTTTGAAATTATTTTTTTAAAATAATTACTTTAAGGAAAAGTAATACATATATTTTCGTCTTATTTTTCATAAGGAATAACCTGCCGGAGATTGCCGGTATTTTTATAAAAACACCCGGTAGTGTCATTATACCAAGGCACTAATATTTATCACAAAACTACCCATGCCAGTGTTAATTTTCGCATGCATGTAGCAGGAGGAACACAGTGAGCTAAAAGAAGAAACCAAAGAAACTTAAAAAAAAAAAAAAGTGTACACTTAACCGTGAACCATCTGCAGTTCTAAATTCAAAGTCTTGTAAAGTGATTCGTCAAATTCTTAACTCAGCGTAACGTTCCTCGAGACATGTAGCGCTGAAACTCACTAACGATTGTGTAATTTGCAATACAAATTTGTACAAAATTTCCAGTTTCGTGAGGGAGCTATGTTTTCACAATTATTTTACATACAAGGTTCTCTACTGTATATTATAGCAACTGGTTTTGGTGTTAATTACAGCATTTTTTTGCAACGATATCAATTCATATCTCTTGAATCGTGATAACAGATTTCTTTAAAGTCCTCGTATTAGTAGTGGATAAGTTTCCTGTGGTTTATTTCCTTAATTTCCTGAAGTAACGTTGATTACTTAGCATTAGTAACGTATTAACGGATGCGTGTAACAAAGGAGGCTTCCAGGAAAGTGTGCAGAGAACTAATAGTTATAATCATGATTATTGTAGTCAATTGCAATTAAATATTTTCACGCCTGTTTAAACAGTTTTCTGGCTTTATTTATCTCCGCAAAATTTACGCGGAAGGACTAATTTTGGTTGTATTGTAGTTGAACCGTCGAGTCTGGCTTCAACCCGACAGTATCAAGGGAAAATAAATTTTCTGATTTTTAAATCTGTCTTTTGTTAACTCCGACGTCTGTGGCACATTTGGTTGGATTGTCAATTTATGATGCAATGAATCCTGGATTCTAATCCCGGATAAGGCATGCGCCGTACTTAGGATTAAGTTTATATAAAGTTTGGTGTGCGAAATGCTCATTGATGAGCTTAATCGGAACACTGAAAACAAAAACGTGTCAGCCTTTAAATAACTAACTAAATATCTGTATAAACAATTCCTTCGAAAATTTTTATTGCCTTTTAAATGGTAATAACCATAAATAAGTAACATATTTTTATTCACGCAAATCTTAAAGAATTTTTTGCTCATGTCTATTGTAAATCAGATCTATAAAAGAATTGTAAAAAAATCTGAAGATGTATGGAAAAATTATTTATAAATTGTCAAGAAAAAACCTAGATGAGCAAGTTTGTTATTTCATCTTCATTTAATATAAAGGTTAAGTCGTGGGTTTTCCGCTATTCAACCGAAATGGAGACTGATAATAAAATTAATGTGATTTCATCTCAGATTTAGTTTTCATGATCATCTAATACCTTTACTCCACCATTTTCTGTCGCGTTTTTCTGTTATCAGGCACCATTGGCGTAAAAGCAATGTATACCGTTGCTGAAACGAATGTCTATTTGTGGTCTTGAATCTTCTTGTACTAATATATATCTTTAATGTAGGATAAATATGCCAACTTAGCTTTATCCTCGGCTGTAGTCTAGATTGCAATTGACCATTTTGGGAGAGATCTATAGAGCATCGAAAACTGCTAGAGTAGTATGATTATGGTTATTCTGTTGCAAGGTATTTTAAATGGGAACTGTGTGCCTGTGGCTGTAGCTGGCGGTCTTCGGCTCGACTCGGACGAGCTCGGTAATCTTCGGCTTGACTTAGGGGGTATTCGGAAGCCGTTGACTCGGGTTTGTCGAACGTACCCGAAGGTACTCGGCAGTCATGCCCACTAATTCTTCAAGCATATGTTTGTTTCTGGTGGCAATATTGGTTTTATAGGTATAAGGTATGTCAAATCGTAAATCCGTATTTGTTATACGATTTATTAAAACTGTATTTTTAATTATAAATAATTTTTTCATGTTTTGCCGAAATTATACACTGGGTATTGCGGAAACATGCAAAAGTCTCTCACACAATTGCTACATTTACAGTCCCCTCTCATGAAGACTGTTTAATACATAATGCCAGAATCTGCAAATTATTCACTACCTTGACGCATCTCCGCCCCACAGTCGAGCACCAAATAACATGGTGCTAAATAGGTGGGGAAGCCAATTTAACTTGCGCTTTTCCCCACCTGTGGAGACTACAGGGTGACTTATAGTGTCGTAGTTAATTTCTCCAGGCATAGACTATAAGGTGCCTAGAAGGTTGAGGGGTTTTACAATAAGGTAGTCTTTTGCTGTTTCATTTTGAAGGACGAATATATTGTCTCGAGTTTGAACAAAAACAACATACAGCAACACTTCCGAGGTGTGGTACTCTATTCTGGCTACTCGTATTAACTGTGGACGACTTCGTGGTGGAGGGGGGTCCTTCTCTGGGCAGCGACTTTATACTTAACTCTGCTGTTGTATGCTGTCAGCTGGGGATGAGCTCCGGCGATCTGGGTGGCCTTGGAAAAGGCCTGCGTATGTTGTCGTCTTCCCTGGACTGCTCTACTGACGTGGCCAGGGGTCCGATCCCCCGGCCAAACACTCTCTGCGCGACTGCTCCCTCGAACTATGCATGGTAATAATTGACTGACCCCGTGCCTACTGACGTACTGCTGTACTTAGGTACTGTTGTGGCCGGGAGTCCGATATCCCGGCTGCTCTGTGCGCGACTGCCTCTTCGAACTCTGCGTTGTAATAATTGACTGACTCTCGAACTAACCTCTTGGTTCGGTAATAAAGAACTGACTCCGTGCCTACCGACGTACTGCAGTACTGAGGTACTGTTGTGGCTGGGAGTCCGATCTCCTGGCCGCTCCTGACTGCCTCCTTGGACTGACCTCTCTGTGTGGCAATCAAGAACTCCCCTTCCCACCTTCTCCGCAAGGAGGCTTATATGCTCTCTAGCTTCCTTCCCTAATTGTCGGCATGTGTCGCCTTGTTGGGGGAGGGGGTGGTGGGACGAAAACAGAACAATGCCTTTGACAAAATGTGCCCTGGTTCCTGAAGGTTGGTGGTGGGGGGAAGGTGGCACCTTGCCCCTAGCTTACTCTGTCAGCTATTTCTCTGCGGTGCATGTCCACATTGTCCCATGGCTAGCTAAGGGGGGAGGGGAGTGTTTTCAGCTTGTCAGCTGTTTTTCGGTGCGTATTTTCTGATTTCCGACGAAATGCCTGATTATTTTGTGATATCTTGGCGCTCAACATATCTCATGGGCTCGCTAGAGGCGTAGGGGGTGAAGGTGGGTGGGGGTGGCAGGACGACGCCTCAGCGACACGTGTCCAGCTTGTGGCGCGTGTTGGCCTCTGCTTGACCTTTCCCTGTGCGGGGATTATGACTGCCACGTGTCTCTCTAAGTCCTTATACTGGNGCGCCGCTCTAATACGCCTAATGCATCACACGTCAACCTCGACTGTTTTGTATGTATAAGTATGCTACTCAGATTTTTTATGTATGCATATATGACTAAACCAAGCCCATCATACTAATACCGACCACATGCACGAGTCACGAGTATGTTATAATCATGGTATGGATCAGCATCTACCAACAATTTTATAGGCTTAATCGGCGTTAATTTAAATGCCATTACTGCCAGACCCTGGAGACTTGAAATGTACGAGGTTCATAAACAGTTTCAACTTCCGTGCTCTTCTTGACCATCAATCCTTCAATCGTCCAATCATTCTATCGATATTTTGATCAAACCATTAATCTTCCAATATTCCATAATCTTCGCCAATCCGCAACAAATCCTAACCAATACTCAGCAGTCTTTCCATCAATTTTTCAATCTTCCCGTCAATCTTTCAACTTTCGATAAATCTCGCAATCTTTCAATCTTCGATAAATCTCGCCATATTTCCATCAATCAGCGCCGCATCCGCTTCGCAATCTGCTCTGCAATACGTTCCACAATCTTCACAAATCTTTCAATTTTCCATCAATCTTTAAATCTTTCCATCAATATTTCAACCATACCATCAATCTTTCGCAATCTTTCCATCAATATTTCGCAATATTTCCATCAATCTTTCACAATCTTTCCATCAATCATCAATCCATATTCAATCCATGGGTTTGTCGTCTGTCTCTATCGATAGTTATAAAAAAAACGATTCACCAACTGTCTCCAAAATTTGTACATGGTGACAGACTTAATGTTTTGTATACTGTTCACTAGTCATGCATTTTTATACTGAAGTCTTTATCATTCTATATGCAGATCTTTCTATCAATAGTCGAGTGCTCATAGCACCACTTTAAAGTTGTGAGGAAAAAAAAAGGATACGAAACACAAAAATAAAGAAAAAAAACGATTATTTTATAAAACTGATTTATTATTATTTTGTAATTACAATTTCATAATAGAGCAGTTCATCACATCATGTGATATAACTCTCCCCTTCAGTTCTCTAACGATTGAAGATATTTCAACAACGCGCGAGAGATCTCCGCGTTTTTGCTCAAATATCTGAGTCTATCAACAAGTTCTTTGGGATCTTCGGGAAATATGTAGCGCGCGTTATTAACATATTTTGCCTTCTTCATGTCGCTTGTTGCAGCAAATGTGCTGGAGGGGTGCGTCAGCGCATCGAGAAAATCGCCATCGTCTCCATCAACACTGTCGTCATAGTCATTATCATCAATGCTATCTTCATGATCATCTTCACCTCCTGTTTAGTATTCTATATCAAGTTTACTTTTCTTTGTAGGAGTCGCATGGTCATCATCAGTATTCAAAGCCAACGACAGTTTATTTCGAAGTTCATCGATTTCACGCGTAAGTTTTGCAAGTGTGCATTCCACACATACCGACTCTATCACTCCTCGTAGGTCTCTCATTCTGTCTTTACCATTAACTGTCTCGCCACGATAGTACGTGGAATCATTACCCATCGGTGCAGC
>NQII01001819.1:82690-120363 GCA_002778355.1 Clitarchus hookeri
GGGGGGGGGGGGGGTATTGACGGCATCACTTGCTGCTCTCAAAAGACGAATCGTTGCAGTTATTGATGTGGTTCTTCAATGCATTACCTTGCATTAACTGTGAGTGGCCATTGTAGTAATCCTTCCTCATGTGAAAAGACCTCTTCGTGCAGGCGATTCTTTAATATCGACGAGCATTTTGACCTAAGGTAAAAGCTCGATCACAGAATCGACACAGTCGGCAATCAGGCGGTGATGATGCAGGTTGCAGCTCCATGTTCGATGGGGTCAAAGGCAGACCTTCGTATTCACAATTTATATTCACTGTATAGCGAGAGAATGCTTACAAATCGATATTAACTTCTCGACGCCTGAACGTCAACTAAGGCATCAGCGTGCGTCAGCGCTCTATATATACATTCTCCCATGAACTCGTATTGGTCAGAACACCAAGCTGATCTTTACTTTGTCAACATTTTTTCAAGGTTAAATTACTGTCCACCCACGAATAACCAACATAAAAAATCGGTCACTTCTCTTCTCTGTAACGTCGCATTGATTTTAAATATTCACAGCGCTAGTGGACGATATTTGGGCGCTCAATTAAAATCTATCTTTCGTTGCCACACCTTTTCCACGTAAATACCATTTTTTTTTTCCAAATTCGCCTCAAAGTGTGCACTCTCCATGGAAAGTCGATTTTATTTTTAATAGCACTTAGCAGTTTGGGACATGTAGGTACTCTCTTCTGTAGTACATAAAAGTGTTAAATTAGATGCCGTATTACCCTCCTATCCAAATCATCACAACGTTTCTTTCTCCGGGACGCGAGCGATGCTGTCGACAGCGATGTATCGAGCCAAGCTGCGTGCATAATTAGACGCACGCAGCCGCAGGCTTAGTTTAACGAATGTCTTACCCGTCCATCACACGCTGCTTCATCGCATTCTTTGAATTTATTATCTTTCCGTGCCTCGCCGTGAATTGTTTTACCTTTCTTCCGCACGGGGCTCCGCGTGTTACACTCTTCCACGACTTGTCAGACATTCCCGTAACGTTGGCAGCTTGTGCCACTGACAGCGTAGCGACACTACACAACCGAGTTCACGAAGCCGAATACGACGTAATGTTTTTGTAGTGGGTAGTAGCGTGGCTGTATCTTACCGCGGGCGCCCGAATTCGCGAGGGCCCGGCTCTGCGGTACCAACCACCCCCCCCCCACCAGAGTTGCCTTCCCGTCAGCCCCCTACAATACGTGCCTCTTGACACAGTTTTAATGCAACTAGAATATACTGAATTTACTCCAAGTATTATTCATACAAAAGTGTGGCTCTGTTGAAAATTAATACTACACATACACGTTCATCACTGTTGACCATGGGATTTTGACAGCTGTGCTGGCGAAAGGCGAGTCATTTTGGCGACGTGAGGAGAAAAAGAAAATGCCTTTCGGCTGTTCACGGTAAAATGAGCCTCTTTGAAAGCCCTGTTTACGATCAATATACATACACACATTGTGTATTCTTTCAGCGAATGTAAAACAATATTGCCATGGGTCCGAGCACTTTACTCATACGTCCGTCGGCCAAGTAATACCTTAAAATAATTAAAAAGTAATTTTTTTTACAAATGACCCGATTCTTACGTTTATACGCGTTGAAAAATAAACAGATAACAAAATTAATAATTTCACTGTTCGCAAAAGGTCACCTAACAAATTTAATTCAACGTTAAGAAACGGCACTATACTTTCCTTCCGTTGTTACAACCTTTGCTAGGCGCACGCCAGTAGTTGTGCCCGTTAGAATACTTAATATACAGGAAGGCCAGTGATATTTTTCAAAAAGCTGATTTCAAAAGTGCTCACTTTACCGTGAACAGCTGTTATATCATATTTAGTCAATGATAGCTAGAGTCAGTTATTTAGCTCGCCGGAAGAACAATATTGTGTCGAAAATTAAATGGAAAAACAAAAAGAAAATCTTGTATATATTTCTTTATTTAAATACACAGTATTTATTATATTCAGTGGTTAAAGGGAGTAGCGAATAATAAGAAATAGCTACAGNGGGGGGGGGGCAGGTTGGAGATTTCCCTTCCCAAGTGACCGGAAAAGGGTGTCAAGGGGGGTGGGCAAGCTCATCCATTGATTAAGAGAATTTTTAAACATTCATAGCTGCATTTTGGTTAGTTTAACCGAATACTTTTCATTTATCTGCAAGGATTTTTCTCTCATTTCTTCATATTTTATCACCGTGCAAGTAGATAGTAACATTCCACTGACATCATGTTTCAAGGATTTAAGTGTGTGACAATGGCGAAGGCAATAGTACCTCACGTTACCCTGATTCCTGAAAGGTATTTGTACGACGGCATTTCTACTTGCTCTTGTTCTCTGCTTCTCTCCGTCACATTCTTTCTTGGATCTGAACTCGGCGACCATCCATTAGGCGCCCCCCCCCAAACTCATCTAGTGGATGGCGGATGCTCTAATCTCTTAATACTTTGCTTGCTTCGTGCCCGGCCAGCAAGAAGCCTTGTTGAGCTAGTATTTCAGGACTTACACTGGAGTGAAGTCGTACGAATTGAATAGTGTGTCTTAATATCCGGCTCGCAATGAGCCATACAGATCGATTTAAGAGTGCTGCAAAAAGGTGCCGAGCTATTACATCATTCTTTCAGAAATGTGTAGATAATAATGGTAAGCATAACCATTATATGTATATATATATACATATATAATCATATTTTATCAACAGAACTTGACAATGCAAACGTGTAAGTTGAATTTTGAATGTACAAATTATTGTTCGCTTGCTCTAAATATTATGAAAAAAATTATTTCAAAATAAAAATTATGGCAATAGACTAAGCTGATGCTAAATGTGCTATCTCTATGACACTCAAAACCTTGGAGAAAATGAGAACTGATATATTTTTTCTACACTTTGGAACGAACTATCTCCAGTAGTACCATGATTTCGCTGCCCATCACGTAGGTACGAGTACGATAGCACTCGTGTATCTATACCTCACACTTTCACAGCACCTCAAGAGCTTCTGAAGAAAGACTTTTTTGATATTCTGGATCTAATTATGAGTGAAATACGAGAGAGATTTGATCAGGATGGGTTCAATCTGTTCTCTCAACTTGAAAAAGCCCTTCTCACAAATTCACATGACTGGGATGCAGTTGAGAACTTAGAAGAGTTGGCAGAAAAGTATAGTATAAATGCAGAGAAGCTGTGGTTGCAATGGCTACAGTATTTAGAAAATTGCGAAAAGAGATCCATGGTTCTCTTTTCTGCAGTGTTGAAAATCTGTTGATGCTGCTTCTTGTGGTCCCTGCGTCATCTTCATCAGCTGAGCGTAGTTTTTCTGCAGTGCGGCGTTTAAGAAGCTACCTCAGAGCAACAATGAACCAAGTTGGGTGGAACTATGCTTCTTTTCTGCGTATACACAAGGAAAGGATGGACGATCTAAGTGTGTCTAATCTCACGAAGCAGTTAATAATCTGAAGAGTTTGTTGATGTTCTATTCATTGCGATTAATTTCAGAAGTGAATCTTGATTTGAGAATTCACTTAGGATGTCAGGAGTAAACTGTTTGATTTAAAAAATATGACATTGCTTGATTTTTCTAATTAACTCGTATTATTTTGAGTGCAAATATTCTTTATAAAAATATTTAATTTGTTGTATCCATTTATCATATTTTTTGATGAAATATTGTAGCGTGTATCATAAATTAAATTTAAAAGTATAGCTTTGTGGACATTTGCAATTAAAAAAGATCATAATTGTACAAATAATACATTAACCTACTTTCTGCATAACAACTTAATTACTGGTGAATTTCTTACATAAGCTTATTGCCATGACTGTGTACAAAACTGTCATAATGATTCATTATCGAAATATGAATTCAATGCACATTTAAAAAGAAAAGAAACACAAACATGCCTACTTAATTTTTGTACGAATAGTTTACTTTGAGTAGACTAAATAATATTTTATTAGGATTTTTTTTTCCTGTAATATGGCTGTGTTACATACCGTGAATAATTTTTTGATAATTTTTTTTGTGATTGTTGTTTTTGGGAACGAATGGAAAGTGTTGGAGCCAAATAGTTCAATATATGCAACTGTATGTACAATATGGCTATGTTACAATACTGCAATATGCAATATGGCTATGTTACATACTGTGAATAATTTTTTGATATTTTTTTTGTAATTCTTGTTTTTGGGAACGAATGGAAAGTGTTGGAGCCAAATAGTTCCATGTATAATATATATACGTAATAACCCCGCAGTCGACGAGACACTTTATCCCACCTACATCCTTAATTGAACGGAGCGTCCTCCCCCTCCCCCTATCGGAAGTTGATACAGGTCGACACCCTGCGCGCAGTCACAAAGTGAAGCGGCTGGCCGGTCCAATTGGCTTTCAGTTCGCCCGCGCGTGTGATGTTTGTCAGTGTTGCCAACTTGGGATGGATTGCGGGGCGGATGACCACCACCTCCACAGAGGTAAAGGTCGGCGGGCCGTTAACGCAAACTCAGCGGCGACGGAAACTCGTGTGTCGCGTCGAGTGGGACAAGGTGAAGTTTTAGCGGGTGGTTGTAGAGAATNGGGGGGGGGGGTTCGTTCACCGCCCATTGTAAACTGAGGCCGGGCCCGGACGTGAAGAAGGAAAGGAAGCGAGTCCCTGGACTCTGTGTGCTTTGCGGGCTAAGCCTGCCTTCATTAGACTGGCGCGGCGGCCAGGTTTGTAATCCTCTGCCAGCGTGTCAATACAGCCGCCAGCCTCACTTCAACTCCGCAGTCTCGTCTGCTCGCGGTCTCTTCGCACTTTTCCAAACAACCCTTTGAAAAATCACACAACGTGCGACGTGTTCAGCTGTTTTTTAAATATGTCATTCATCACAAGCGTTTTACATGTCTTAACACAAAATCAACTTATTTTTAGCTACTGTGAACTTTTATTTATATTCTATCCATAAATTATAATATTTCGGTTATAATTAATGTGAATAAAAACAGGGAGAAAATAGGTGTGTTGGTAATGCCTAGTAAGAAATGGTTATTATGCAAAATATTATTACAATGAGTGCGCGCGAATTCGGCGAGGTGAGTTGTTCCTTTTGGTGTAGTTTTCTATAGTTAGTTAAGCTTTTTTTTGCGTGAGGCGGATGGATATACTGGAAGTAGAACTTAAGCAGAGCTTCAGAAAATTCGGAAGTAACCGTGAATGGACTCTAGTGCTCTATCTTCCTCAATACCACATTCTTACCCGACGAGGTCTATCTCACTTCCCCAGTGGACATCCGTCCACCCAACGGCGTGTGTGTGTAGACAACGCTAATAGAAAACGTATTTTTTTTTTTTTTTGCTTTTGTGACATCCTATGGCTCTTCAAATGCCAAAGGGGCCGCGGTGACGCAACGGCTAGAGTGTTCNGGGGGGGGGGGGGGGGGTCGCTCCCGGATTTTTGCACGTGGGAATTGTGCCGGACGATGCCGTTGATCAGCGGGTTTTCTCGGGGATCTCCCTTTTCCCCCCGCCCTCGCATTCCTCACTTCACCTTCATAGGCTCTCAAGACCTCAGTGATAAAGAGCCGCCCGAACATATTCACTTCAAGAGCCAAAAATGTTCTTCGGGGTTTTGATAATATTTAATAGTGACATGATAACGATGAAAACGTTATTAAAAATAGTTAGAATAGTTAGACAAATATCTTTCACGATATTTTTTAAAGCGTAAATATAAGAATTTTCAATTAAAATCTTTATCCGTACAAATTTCAGAAAGTTATTTAAGCACAAAGTTGGGTTTCAGTTAAATTGTTTTTTAAAGTTGTAGGAGCAGAATGTGGCAATTTTTTTGAAACCCGACAATTGGTTCATCTGATATATGTGTTTAACTTCTAGCTATTTTGATATTAAATTTTATCTTGAAAGTTAAAATTGAAATTCAGCCAAACCACATAACTAATTTATATATATAATGTATTTTAAATAACATAGACATTTATTTTTAAATGTAGCCGAACATATTAATTTGGTTCAGTTTTGAGATTTGTACAAAAATTTATAAATTCGAAATTCATGTAACTGAGTTTATTCTTTTTGGAAATTAATTTTTCTTCATTGTCACACTTTTCAAGCTATTATTACGCATCACAACGAAAAAAAGTGTAATGTGCTAAACATTTAGAAAATAATTTTATTCTCTTGAAGGCTTTTATGGAAAAGCCTTGCAGTGTGTGAATTCCCGAAGTATAAAATCAGGCACGGAATTTGAGCTACTTTATACATTTTGATGGGATTAGACTTACTGATGAGGTATTTGAATGCTGGTAACTATCATATACAACAATATTTGATACAACGTACAGTTTTCGAATAAAAACTTGCTTCCTTTTTTTCAAATAATAATTTACATAAACCACAAATTCAGAAAATATGCAAAAATTAACTTTTTAAATTTCATAAAATTTTACTACGTAGACATTTATGATAAGAAAATAAAATAAAACTTCCGTTCTGAATATTTAGCTGAATTTGATCTTCTTAAAAGCTCTCGTTAGAAAATTTTGTTATTTTTTTTCTTTGCGATACATTTCAATATCATTGAGCTGTCGATAATATTGCTATGTTAAATTTAAGATAATTACTTTGAATAATACGCTGATGTTTGGAGCAACAGCAGATTATTTGAGTGGGCAAAATATTGTTTCCTGCAGACAAGTACTTTTCAAGCAAATTAGTGTAGTATCTGCAATTAAGTCTTTCTCGCAGTGCAGGCGGGAGGCCACTGGTGTGCCTAGGATATTCCACGGTCGATGCTCGATTCGATTCCTGATTACTACACAGCTCTGAGCTCTTTATCGTCTGACGTTCTCGCTCCTAGAGATGCCACGTACGTGAACCGCCCTTCTTGCGCGCTTCCTGCACGGGGCTATCTTTTAATTTTCCACTCGCAAAACTTTTAAAACTATCTCACTGGCCACGCCAATAAAAATAATACGCGTATCTTTATTTTTTTTTTGTATTTTTTCAGCAAAATCTATACTTTGTTACCTTTAACCTTCAGGGCATGCAGAGACTAAAAAAAGAGGCTATGTTATATATATATAAAATTTATACGGGATAAAAACTTGGCACAAAAAGTCTTTGTTTCGGCCTCAGAAAATAAGAAGACGTCTGGTCTCGAAGGTTTTCGCAGCTTGAACTTCAAGCTCACGAGTCTGGAACGCAGGATTGTAGAGTAACAAATGAGTAATATGTACGTAACGAGTAAGTCTCCCAGTCGTTATTATTAAAAGACCGTATCACCACGATGACCCGCTTATCTCCAGATCAAACTGCTACAATCCACTGCCCAGCTCTTAAACCTTGCTTAAAATTTCGAGCATGAAAAATATATACTATATTACACGAAAGATCAGTAGCTATTATGCTCAGGTTTTAAAACATCGCTTGCAGTACAAGCACTAAGTTTTTACACGTAGCCAATTGCATCTCATGTTTTACGGATGCGTCACTTCCAAATACAAAATGTTCCATTTCAATACTTATACTTTCAAACGTAATACGCATACATGGTAAAATTACGTTACCGTAAATAAAACAATTTGTTTGTTATTTTCCTAGAAATACTTACGCATTATGCCTAACGTTGTTTCTTGGTGCCATTTTAATCTAAAATCTGAACAGTTTTCTCATCTTTACTTTACGCACAAAGGAGCCGTTTCTCTTTTCTCGGTGAACGTACAAAACACGTATAATTGATATTTTCGTAATCGATATAGGCATTTAGAAGGCACCCTGAAACCCCGGATCTATAATGCCTGTAAGAAATTTGCGTTATATAAGACATATGGTATTTTAACGTCCACCAATAATAAAAGTGTAAAGTTTCTGTCTTCAGTCCATCGCTGACAGGGTAATAGTCATGGGGTTTTTTTTAAAAGTATTTTCACAATCTGTGAAGTTGGTTATGTTTTAATCGCGTATTCATCTAAGCAGTTTTCTTGAATGTCTGGTAATTCCCTAAATTTAAAAAAAGCTTCTGCAGTTGCGAATGTTTTTGGCAGTGAGTGCATTTTTTAACTCGCGGACATTTCATTTCTCTCTGACGAGCCTCATGCGAAGCGAGACAAAAATACGAATCGGTTTTAAAATGTTGCAAAATTTTCCTAGATCTCGTATGGCACGCGTATCAAATTTTTTTTTCTTTCCTTCTGTACCAAGACTCCAACTTTTCCAATTTTGTATCACTGACGTTTTTGTTGTGAGCGTCTTGCGACCTTTAACCGTCTTCATAACTTTCTCGACGGAAATTAAACGAAAACATGTTGATATCCCCCCCTTCCCTCCCACACACATTTTTTAACAGCGGGACACTTATTTAAAACTTTATATACAAGATCACGAAAATAAATGGCGAAATGTTTTTTATCGTACGTTTGTTTTCTTGAGACTAGGCACAGTTGCACAGCGTGATCATAAATGGAATGACACGAGAGAGAGAGAGAGAGAGAGAGGGAGGGGGGGATGCATAGGAGAAGGGGGAGGAGCGGTTTGTTGAACGACTCAGAAATTGTTCGTATATTTGTATTTAAATCTGCCGAACGCTAAAATAAATATGGGTATATCTGTCTCTGGGAATAAATAAATACATCAAAGAAATAATTGCATTTAATTAATGTAAAATAATGAAAAATTTCTTCTGACTTTATTAATTTTATCAAATAAACGCTGGGAAAGGAAGCGATAGTTATTGCATTTTAACATTCTGAAACTAGGACCTTGATGTTCATCTATCAGAGGACAGACATCGCGCTATCATAACCTGTCTCTGGTTGAAATTTCCTCACGGAGGTTAGAACTCAAGTGATAAAGACGTTGACAATTACTGTGTTACCGGGCGGACTTACGCTAACGAATAAGAACGTATTCAAATAAGCTCTCTCAGTTGTGCTATTTTAATTGGTCGTAATTTTATTTTACTGATCTGCTGTTGTTCGAAGGATTTTGTTTTATTTTAGGTATTTTCCTACTACTTTTAACCTCTCTGAGTTGCAATATTTCTTACAATCTACGAGTACGAACTATTTCTTGCAATCGTACGATAAGTAAGGGTGTGTATTATTTCATCTTATGTCGGCATAAGTAGNACGAGTACGAACTATTTCTTGCAATCGTACGATAAGTAAGGGTGTGTATTATTTCATCTTATGTCGGCATAAGTAGTTAAGTCGTGAGACTGGTGTCTTTAGGGAAACTCAGAGGGGATTAACTGCAAATGAAACAATTCCGTAACGGGGGATTGATGAACACTGATACACTCCAATATAATTATAACGAATGATATATCTTCGTAATATATGATCCATATTTTTGAACTATCAACAAAACGCGAACTTCCATGTCAATAATATACAAATTTTTTGACAAAATTTTGGACACGCCCGCATTATCATCGGTTTTGCACAGTTTGTCGCGACTTCTGGAATACCTGATTGTTTTAGTAGGTAATGTGTTAAGAAATATTTTATTCACGTGTTGGTGTATTTGTGGTAGGATCAGAAACACCATTAGCTGGATACCAATTGAAAATTTGCTCTACTATTAAACGAAACTTATATGCGTTCATGGGAACTCCTAAGAGTAGACACATTAACAGTACAAATAAAATGAAAGCAATTTCTAAGATAATTTGTACTGACAATAATGTAGTTATTATAAACGCTGAATGTGTTCTTGAATTATTACAGTTCAACAATGTGTGGCAGATAAGTAGACACAAATTATATTTAAGTCTTCATTTCATTATCCGATCGTCATTTGTTTCCCCCGCCCTTTCATTCCGGCGCTGCTCCACTCTCACCTCAATCACCCTCATCGGCTCTCAGGACGTAGTTTTCAAGAGCCGCCTAAATCTCTTCACTCCTCTCTTCTTTATTTGGCGCNCCCTGAGATTGTCCTATTCTTGTTCTGGCCACCAGCTGAATCAGACAGCAAAATGAGCTCTCGCAAGTCAGGAAATTCTTGTATCTTAATTTTTAAGGTGTCATAAAGAAATCTAGCAATGAATTTGCATCTTTCGTGGCCTGATTTTCCATTAAACCATACATATATGAAGTGTTATCATTATGCACATGCATATTGAACACATACAGCCAAAGCAGCTTCTTGCGGAACTGACTTCTTTCATTTAGTTTGGGTAAAAGTAAGTTCTGTGCATAGTCAAATTCCTATACAAGTCTTCTTGAGCTTGTTTTTGCTTCTTCTTTAATGCCCTTTTTCATGTTATTGTACCGCACTATCTTCATTTTATTAAGCGTATACTGCGCCTTGCAGATGTCATTCGAATCTTACTTTAACTTCATTCCACACTCTGTGCAGAAACCACACACGTCAGTTTTGGGACGACGGAAATTGTACTTACAGCACTGCCAGAAAAAACTTGAAATATGTCTTGTATTTAATTGATAATCTCTTTCCAGTCTTCTGTTCGAAGTAAATGGCAAACAGCTCGTGCAACGTCTTTATACTGAGGTCAGGATGATCAAAATACATGAGATCTGACTTTTCCCGGCAGAAGTGGCTTTTTTTTTTTTTTTTTGCGAGGTCTTAACTTCAGATGCTCATGAACAAGATCCCATTCTGAAGTGTCCAATTTCCCGGGACTGTTGCTCTTAACTCCCTGCTGTTCTGAAAAACTTTTATTGTTTATAATCTTCTTTTGAATGATTCTAATCCTCTTCATACTAGTTTGAAATAAATTCAAAATGCATTTCTGGCATAACTCCTTCTACGAGACTTCACTCCTTACTCTATATCGCCAAATATTCGTTCGGTGCTTTTTAGGATTGGTGCTAATAGTCTCATGTTTTTGTGTTGGTCATACAACGTGAAAGATAAACATGTTGTACTTCTTTGCTCGATGCTGTCCACGATGTTTTATATAAATTCTGCTGCTGCCGTTCAGACACATTTGGCCAACAGTTTTTTGTGCAGCAGTTATTGACTGAGTTGAACTTCTTGGCAGAAATTAAAACTCCAGAAGTAGAAGTGTAAACTTCCCCGGAGAGTCCGTCTCTTCTCATGACTTAGTATTTCCACTCACACTCATTAACAGGTTTTTTTATCACCTAGTTTCGTAACCTTCATCATTACATCGTCTGCTTTTGTATTATCGTCACACATTTGACTTAAGAATACACATCGCATTGGTTCTAAACACACACTTTCAACACAGGTTACTGCTACTACTTAAATGAAACAAACTTCGCAGCCTACTCGACTGATTATTTACATTTCACCATAGAGTAACATAACATATGCTGCACATTAGAATGTTAATGATTAAATCGAACTGCCAACCAAAGAAATCATAATATTATATTTTACAACTAGATGAAAACCTTGGATGTGCACTACAAAATGTTCTCTGTAAAAAGGGCACATACATGTTTCAAACACATCTATGGTTAATCCGCGGTGCCAACTCTGAGAATTAAAAGAGCCCAACCAACAAAATTTTTACCACACGTTAAGAACAGCATGGCGGTTTGATTAAAACTGATCTTCACAAATAGGGCATATACAGGTATACAGGTTTCTTCACAAGTACACTGCAGAGTGAAGTGGCGCACTTATCTTAAGACCCGGCCTCGCCTATTATGCAGACATTCTTCGTTTTTGTGTCATAATTTCAGTTTCAGCGGTATTTATTGGAAATGTTAATAATTGTTTAATACTGTTGTATCTAATTTTCACTGTGCGTGATTTCCTGCTCGCAAAAAGGCAGGAACCGATTGATAAAATGTAAACATATTATCGACTTTTTACAACAAGCAGATAACACCCAATTAAAATTACGGACGAAAATATTAAACAACTCGTAAAATGGGTAAACGTTATATAATCGTGCATAGTCTGCAATTACTTTAATCGGAAATTGCTACGCGAAAACGAAGAATTTCTGCAAAAGAGGCGAAGCCGAGCGTAACGGGAATGGGCGGCAGTAAAAAAAGAAATTATGTACGTTTTCCCGAGTTTCACAAAGACATCCGACGCAACTTTTTTTTATCAAGTGAGTGTTTTTTTCCCCCCAGACACCGTTATTGATCCAACCACATCACCGCCGCCTCTTCTGGGAAAGTCCTTTGTCGCTCCCATTTCACAGCCGACGTCCATATATATATTTCTTGTTGTGGCCCTTGTGGATTTTATCTTTCTCCCCCATTTCGCATTTACGTCCCGTATTTTCGTGTTTAAGTGTCCGTGCCCCTCCAGTGTTTGTAATATCTGCCTGCAACCCCNAGCCAGCACTCAACAAGGTTTCCGCCCGTATCTGCTTCTCCTTTGTGTACCATGTTTCACCTCTCAGTTTAATATCTGGCGGTACCTTCCAATATATTCTCCCCCTCCCCTACGTCTTCGGCGGAGGTAGCGTACCCCGCTAACAATGTCGACGAGCCGCCTCAGCCTTTCTTCGTTTCTTTGTCGGGAAGGAGAGACCACAGTAGAATATTGTGGCTCCCGTCGTCTGGATGCCCCTGTCGAAATTTTCATAACGTGTGTTGACAACGTCGATGGCTACCTTTTCTCTTCAGTTTAATCTCGACGGGCCTGCTTCTCAGGTTGGGTTTCTTTTTGGGAGTTAGCTTAACATCGACCTTTTTCATATTTCCCCATGCCTCAGGGAACAACTTGCATTTTTTGTTGCACATGGGAAGTATCGTGATTGAGAGCAATTCGCCGCTGATATGAAGCACAGAATACTGAAAAACTACTAATGTACTACTAATGAAGTTAATATATAATTTTCAAGGGGATATAATCACACTTTCTCACAAATACCGAGTATAAAATTGTCTAGGCGAAGTATTATATATATATTTTATATAATTAACCAATCGATTTAACGCTAATGCTAAAACGGGTTCCATTTTTTTCGGACTACTGGGCTCTGGTTTTTCTGACAGAGATTCTGGACTTTCTCAATACTTTAACTCTCTTACAGGCAAAAAAAAATATTGCGAGGCCACTTTCTACAACAAAAACAAAAAAAAAAAAACGGCTTTTGGTAGTAATTTTACAGCTATCGCCATATTTGTGTTATTCATAATATTTGTTTGTCAGCAATGCTCACACGTGTGTCACGTTGAAGACAAGTAAGTTAGATGGTCATAATTACACCTCTGAATGACGACTTTTGCGGTATAACAAAACAAAGGTCTTGTAGTCCACCTTTTTTATTGGGAAATGAGTGCCCTCGTAAAGTACGCAGGCAAGCATTGCCAGCATACAAACACTGCTATTATCTTGACTCTAACTGGAATAAGATTTGTTGCACCAAATCTAATTTCATAATAATTTAATTTAAATACTCACGCTACACGGTGATTATTAGATAAACCGTACATGGCAATGGGGAAGCAACATCTAATTTACTATATGACGAGAGTTGGGTAAGTATAATGAACAGTGATCATTAGTATAGTACAGTAGTAGTATATAAATAAGGTTCTGGCACAGTATTCAGAAGTCGGATTTCGAACTCGCCTGCCAACTCGGTTGACGTCACAGGTGGAGGTCGCTCTCGGCAGCCTGGGCGGCCATGTTGTTGGCAAAATTACCTGTTTTACCCCAAAATCACTTCAGAAATTAATACTTATAAAATTAACTCGGGTTTTTTAATAAAAAGTTATAATTTTTAAACTTCACATTTTAGTTATTTATTTTGGTTTCGGTTTCGCAATATCTGGTTATGTTCCGGTTAATATCTGGGATGTGTTTTCAGTCAGAGAACTATAAGCAATGTGACTTTTATTTTCCCATTTATAAGAAAATTGAAAATGTAACCGACAGAAAGTTTACCTGTACTATCCCAAGCAAATGTCCCAACTTAAAACGACCAGCCTATATTATTTCCAGGATTATTTGATGGTCATGATGTCGCATACGTAAAATTCATAGCGTGATTACAGAGAGTATGGCGAAAGTAGAAACAAACATATCTAAAAGAAAGTATGTTTTGACGTCTATGTGTTATGTCGAAAATATAGTAGAAAATGAGTATCGAAATACCTCTAGATTCCAAGTACACCTAATACGTAATAACTAGGACAACGATCTAGAAACTGTCGTAAATTGGAAATAAGTATCACATAAACCACTCAGAAGCCTACATCGATTGATACTAATGCATCTGGTTTCTTGTTTTCAGCAACACATAAATACCTCTGAACTACGGAATTGAATAAATAATTATCTGAGGTGGCGAGATTTTCTGATCAAAATCGTCCATTATTGGCGCTTCCTGCCATGAACAAACTTTGTTAACCAGCAACACAAACAGTAGATGACTATCATTTACAGTAACAATATAATCAGATAACCAAACAATTTAAATATACATAATTGTGAAATCGGTACCTAGTTTTTAAGCTACATATCGCCCTTAAAAAACCTTATACTAATAACCCTTGCTGCGGGGGGNATCAGCTACCCATAAAACTCAATACCGCGCAACGGTACGAAAACAATCCCTTATTTACTTTCAATTTGCCGGACACAGTAATTTAAATTCTAGGGGACAAAGCGGTAGCGTGTAGCTAGTTTTGTGATAAAAAAATGTTCTGAGATCATGAAAGAATAATTATATTACCAATGAAAAACATCTTGCGAAACTTTTTTTTTTTCATGTGTACGATACTTTCCATTGGTAACGAACTTTTGAAAGCACAATAGTAATATCATGTAAAACTTGTATTATTAGAAAAAAAATTAAAATAAGGTTTTTTTATAGTGACAAATGACGAAACGAAGTTGTAAAAGAACTGTACGCTAATTCCCAACATTTTTGGTTTTCAATCAGTAAGGACTATTTAATGTTATGCAAATAATTTGATAAAATACAAGTTGAGATTTTACAAAGTTGTATGTCCATAATTTAATAATTTTTGTATTTCACGCTTTTATAAACGACGAAAGCACAAGTGTATTGTATGAGTTATATAAATCAAGTCAGAGTTCAAAATATATTAGAAAAATTGCGATAATTTTACCACATTAAAAATGAACTAATGCGCTTAAAAATAATAGGGTTTTTAATGTATATTTGCTATGCTCTAATTTTATTTTTAGAACATTGCATGTTCCGATACTTTAATTTACTGTTTGTACTTTCAAATTTTAATTATACTCATAATACTGTCCCCGTAAAAAAATCTTTTGAGTTGCACTTGTACTGATTTTTTTAAAGCGGAAGGAAAAAGGAAATTTTTTTATTTCAGATAAAACTTTGGCCAAATTTAGTTCTTGCAGCGTGGAAACAGTGGTTCAGTTTAGTACTGTTAGAACTATTATTAGTGTAAATTTCTAAATTTTTCCAAGGGAAATAACGCGGTGTTAATCCTTGAATGCTAGCTTTAGTTCTCAGTAACTAACTGAAACATGAGAACATCTTTGACACAAGCGGCAAGGAAAAACTTAAAGGATGTTTGGTATTTTTCAGCTCATTGTTTTATATTCATGTGAAAAACAAGTCAGTTTGTATACAAATTAAGGAAAATACTTTTCATATAGTAAAAATTATCTTGGTTGCAATGTTTCGGCGTGATTAACTTATCTACGTTTCTGTGACATAATGATGTGAAAACTGAATTAATATATAAGAATGAAATAGTCCTGTAAAAAATCTGTCATCAGTTATTCTAAAAATTCCTCAAATTTTCCTCAGACAAATGATTTTAAATTTTCTTATACATGAATATTTACATAATTAACATAAGTATACAAAATTTGACAGTATTTTTAAGTGTCACTTTTTCAAATGATGCCTTTAATTAGTCGCCATTGAAATGTATGATTTTTTTTCTATTATTCACATTGTAAAAACATTAAAATTATAAATTTAAATTTTATTTATACAAAAAATATGCGACAGGAACAATTTTTACTGTAAGAAAATTATATCACAGAGTATACGAATAAATCCAATGCTACGTATAAGTAAAATGTCTTCAAGGTGTTCTACGCTCTTAAAAGACTGCAACAGAGCATATAAAGTTATATTTTTATGCCGCTTACTTTTAAGGCCATTACTTAAAGGTCTAACTGCTTAATCTTATGGCTTCATCATTATAAGAGAACGGGAAAGCCGTAGAGGTGAATGTGCGCATGATCAGGCTGCGAAAATATACTTATAAACTTTTATTAAACACGCAAACATGTTTGACAAGGAAAAACCATCAACTTATCTGAGATGTAGACTACTTTGTAAGTTTGTGTAGGAAACCGGGAGAAGAACTCTCAAGTAATAATAAATTAGGGAACTCTTGCTAACTATTTCCGTGCTACCACAAACTAGGCAACTTTGACCCCTTTAGCGTATTTCTCTCATGCAAAGTTTTGAAATACTGTGCTTAATATATAAGTTAATATTTTTCCGACAGAAAGTTTTTAACATCCTTAAACAATTTACATATATTGAAGACTGCGTAAGAGCAGAGTTAAAGCAGCTAAAGTCCGCAATATTAACGGCGTTAATCATAATCAAGCGTTTCAGATAAGTTTGGAACACATGCCTAAGAGTTACGTAGGGAAACGCTAAAAGAAAAGACAGTCGAAGTCCCTGGACTGTGTGGTGGTTCCGGAGCTACATCGATGCCGTCTCGAAGCTCGTGTATTTCGATTCCCAACGAGATTGCCTCTTGTGCAGTCACCTGTTCTGCATCACGCACGCACGATAATTGGCGTTTTCGCGAGTACTGCTGCCAATAGACGAGTTATATGAAAACCAATAGGCATATTTCATCAGAACAAAGTTTATTCATGTTTATGCAGAATATACAATCTGCATGTGGCCAAGTGAACGCAAGTCACTTATCGTACCAACAAGCTTTCCATACAACCATATTTCATCTCCCAGTTCAAGTTTGATTTTTTTTACGGGAATACAATACAGGACTATGATACAGACGTATAACAGCAGTTTGATTAACAACAGCTTATGGGGTGATTTTTCAAAGGTTTTACTCAAAAAAAGTGTGAAGTAATAGCGAATAAACTATAAAATAGAATTAAGGAGTTCTGTTTAAACTATTGAAATGTCTCTACACCCTCCCTGGAACTTTCGATCCGCACCTACGTCCCTACAGCAACCCAAAATTATCCAAAACGTCCCTATAAATAGGTGGGGCCGCGGTGGCCGAGCGGTTAGCCCGCTCGCCTTCCACCAAGGCCAACCTGGTTCAATACCCGGCCGGGCCACTTCCGGATTTTCGCAAGTGGGAATCGTGCTGGACGATGCCGCTGGAGTCGGTGGGTTTTCTCGGGGATCCTCCGTTCCCCCTACGTTCTCTCATTCCAGCGCTGCTCCATTCCCCACCTCTCATCGGCCTCTCAAGGCCCCGATGTCAACGGCCGCCCAAATCTCTTCACTCACTCGGCCTACGGACTGGCAACTCTGGTTCAAGCTTTGGTCCCCCCCCNCCCGCGCTTCTAACATCCCCACGCGCAGACTCTCCACAAAGTTGTCAGCTTGTGTGCCCAAGATAAACCCCCCCCCCTGCTCTACTCCCCCTGACACCCACGTCAGGCGCGGTGATGGCCTATCGCACGGTAAACTCAGCGCCCGTCCAGCGATAGCGCGGGTTTAATAGATCCACGCGACTAGCCAATATACCTGGCCGATTATCCCGCCCGACCCGGCGTATCACGACGGTGTGGCTCTCAGTGCTGCCAATGTAGAATATTAAACCTGTCGAGTTGAGTTACGTAGGTAAGGTAGGTAGCGCTTGTCGTTTAGGTCTCATTATAAGAAGCTGTGTCTATTCTAATGTTTCAAAAAGCTATGGAATATTTAGATGTAAATATATATTTTTTTTTCAGGACAGAAATTAAAGGTGATATCTTGTTGCAAATTAATAAATATATCTATTGAAACATATCTGTGGTCGTTGAAAAGTGTCAAAACCAACAAAAATCGCTGACAGCGAGATCGTCAGAGAAGGAGTAACTTGCTCAGGGAAGCAGAAACTGGGAAGAAATCGGCCATAAGATAACCTGTAGTAAGGAACTACACCGGCATTTTCCTCGACTGATTTTCGGATAGCATTGATAACAGATATCAGGACTGTCGGGCCGGAAGTCGAACGCTGCCTTAAAGTTAAATGTTAGTAAAAATAACGTAGTGTTCGAGTAAAGTTTTACTTCGAATACTATGCTATTTTTTCAGCAATTTAAAATTCAGTTTCTTAGGATCCATATGTTGTTTTTTAATGCAGTTATGGCGTGATACTCAAATTAAAATACTGTATTAAAGTTTTTCACAATATCATAAAATAAACAATTTTTGAATGGGCTGAGTACAAAATGTGCTTTCCTAAACTAAACGTTATATTTGTTTTTAGTATTTTAATTTCGCGGAACAATTTATGATAATTTACAGTAGATTTCTTTCTTATAAACAAACTACACCGAATGTTAAATATCTTCGTTTAAGTAAAGCGTACACACTGAATATCTGAGATACAAACCACAGGTCAAGAATGTATTATTTTAGTATAAAAACCACCATAGAAAGTTGGTTTGTTTCAACAAATTGTATGGTATTCTGCAAAATTGTTATATTTTATTGTACGTCAATAATACTCTTGATATTTTCGCATTCACGGTTAAAGAATTGCAAACGTATTCTGCGAATTACCCGGGACGTAACGTGTTCCAAAAATTAGCACCAACGCCATATAAACTGGTAGAAAATGGTTCTAAGAACTGTGCAATAATTTGCAAATCATGATAAATCATACGGTAAGGAGATAAAAATTTCGTATCAACCAAATAAAAAAATTGCAGCAGTCGTCAACACAACTGAATATTTCTTACCCACGGCACGATTATTATAAGACGTATTTTAGAACGCAGTCCATTCGGCGGTTACTTCCAACTTTTCCGAAGCCCTGCTAAAGTTATACTACCAGAATATTCCTCCGCCTTATGCAAACAAAGTTTGACCGAGTCTATAAAATTACAGCGAAAGGACAACACACCGCATTCTTGCGTACTATCTTGAATAGCATTTTGCATGAGAACTATTTCTTACTGCGCATTACCAACACACATATTCTCTCCCCCATTTTATTCAACCCAATTAGAAATTTAATATTGTATTTTATAGACAAACTAACTGTAGAAATTCACTTTAACCAAAAATAAGGCACTTTTGTATTAAGAGAAGCATACGAAGCTTGTGATACATGGCATATTCAGGAAATAACTAAACACGTCATGCATGGGGTGATTTTTCAAGGGTTCTATTCAAAAAGTGAAGAAACCGCGAATAGAGCGTACCGGGAGTTAACTACTACTCTGACCTTAAACTCTTTGAACTGGGTAGAAATCAAAGGTTAAATGTCCGTAGTTTATTTATTTATTTCTTTTTTCAGGAAAGAGTAAAAGAGGTGAGATGAGAGGAGGCTCTCATAAAAAATTTTCTACCGTATCGCAAGTGAAAAAAAAAAAAAAGCGAAACTGATTTGAATGTGAACGCGATGCCATCGCACGGAGGGATATGTTCGCAGATGTATAACTTAGGGGTTGTTGTCACCCCTGGTCGCAAGACCGCGCCGACATTCTCCAAGGCCTTTTCCGGAGAGGTTTAATTTCGTCGAGTGTTTACTTCCCCCAGTTCCTTCCGCCCCCGGGCGCATTATCTTGTTCTCCGCGCTAATTCTTAACGGGAATGCAATAAGCACGGCCGACACAAACTCGATTACCGCANAGTTGAAAGCCCTGGGACCGGCGGCGGCTTTTAGCGCGGGGAGGAGACAGTTTCCTCCACCACTGCAGACGTTTTTTTTCTTTCGCGAGTGTCTGATAATTAAGTGGAAGTGGGGAGCGCAGGGGGGTTAGTAGGTTTATAATCGAAGAGTTAACAACCAACTTAAAAAAAACGGCCACCACTTGAAAGCTTGATGTTTCATGTGCAACTTAACGGGGGTAGTATCCACCCCATCTTCGAATTTTCTTACTAATCTTCGTAATGCAAATGTATGACCAGAAATAAAAAATTAAAGCTCGACGTGACATAGACGACTACTTGACGAATCTGTGGAAATTTGTAGCGTTTCAATTATACCTGTATTTTCCCATATGGGATTGAAATTATTAAGTAATTGGGTAATGTTTGATTACGGTTACAGATGTAAAACTAATAATGCAAGAAAAATAAGTGGGATTTCGAAATAACTGTTAAAATGTTCCCTATGCCTTGACAAGCTTGGTTTTTAAATATTGACTCCAAAAATTAAGTTATGGAGGAAAATACGTAAATCCAAGATGGCAAGGGTACTCCCCCCTGAGATTTTTATAACGGCCCGTATTGAGAGAAATCAGTAAGCTGGTAGCGTCCTTTACATCTTGTGTTTATTTATGTCTCTTCATAACTTATTTATAAGAATTAATATTAAAATGCACAATTTATTACTACATACATAATTATTTTACAGAATTCCTGAAACCAGAATGGGCTGATTTCAGTCTGCATTTTCTCTTGTGAGACTGAAAAGGAACAAATAACGAGGTAGGTAATCTTTATTACGGTTGCAGATACGATAACAACGTGTGCAGAATATCGTGGACTTGACATTATCTTTTAATATGTACCCTATGCCCTGATAGCACTCGTTTGCATATATTTCAACTGAAAAGTAAGCTACAGGGAAAACAAAAATTAATCCCAGATTGGAGAGATATAACCCGCAACATCGCCGTTTGGCTGGAGGTATTTTTCGTGTCCTAAGGCTTAGAAGCGTAAGAGCGCTAAGGGCGACCAAGGCACGCGCTTCGAATGCCTGGTCGCCTTTACGCGCAGTAAGGGCGACAGTTTTTCCCTCGTTGAATCTCTTCATAGGACCCTCAGTGGAGATCCTATCATTATTGGTACAATAATAAGCACAGAGTTGTGCAGTCTTACTTTATACTTTGTTAAGTAGTCCGCACCGAAGTTCCATACATAAATATAATCGTGGAACACTCGCCAGCGAGTATCATGTCACTTAGGAGGCTGTATCACTCGTTATGATTCAGGTTAATATGTTTCATTACAGAAGCATTACATTTCATGGTTCTGGGCAAATTTCTATACCTGATTGTTGATAGGTGTTCCTTGGTTATCATTAAAAGTTAAGTATGAATTAATACATAAAATCTTGTATTAGGTTAGTTGTTGCATAAATATGCGTTAATAGTTCATATTATGTTATTTCCGTAATTATGTGTAAGGTAATTAGTTAAGCTTCTATTGTAGTATTTTTTAAAATATATCCTCTTAAAATTTGAATTAGGGATAAATTTACAAAAAATCCAATATGGCGTAGGGCGAGTGACACGGACTCTTAGGCCGTGATGGAAGTCCTTTCTTTACAATAGCAAACACGTCTATAGTGTTCAAGCATTTGTGGAGTCTCTTACGTCTACAAGTGCGCCGTGAACGATCACAGCTTGGCATAACGAGTGAGTGAAGATATTTGGGTGGCTCTAAACAGCGAGGTCTTGAGAGTCGATGAGGGTGATCGAGGTGAGTATGGAGCAGCGCCGGAATGAAAGGGCGGGGGGAAACCAGAGATCCCCGAGGAAACCCGCCGACCAGCGGCATCGTCCGGCACGATCCCCGTATGCGAAAATCCGGGAGTGACCCGGCTGTGGATTGAACCCGGTTCGCCTTGGTGGAAGGGGAGCAGGCTAACCGCTCAGCCACCGCGGCCCCAGCTTGGCATAAATGCTGTGCGCAAATGACATGATCGTTAAAGTATACAAGTGTCTCTTGGAGCCCAGACGGTGTGTGGAGAGGTCAGCAACTCAGTTCCAGGTACATCCATAAGACAATCCTGGAGACTTGAGAAGTACCACGCACTCTGCTGCAACGTCCATTACGGAACACGTGTTTTATGTCACACTATAACCAAACAAAAATGCAATGAAAGTAAAAAAAAAACTTTGCTTAATTTGTTGACCCATTTTATGGGCTCTCTGTTAAATAGTAAATTATAACCAAAAAGCCAAAATTAAGCTAATAATTTTGGACAGAATTGTACAAATTTAATTTGTTATCATTCCAAAAAATAAATTTCAAAATTAGGTTTTATATAAGTCAAGGCATTACTATCACTTAGCACTTGATCAATAGTGAACAAATATCATTTAAATGTTTTAATTTCTACACTTTTACATCTGTAGAGGAAAAAACATTTTGTTCATTCTCTTTAGAATAATTCAGACTATCGAATTTATAAAATGCACATTATACAAATTGAAATGTGTTAATAAATGTAATGTGCAATGTTTAATTAATTAAATTTTTTTTGCATGCACCGATGACGTTATATAGCGTTATACTGGACAAGTTCACACCGAGCAATGAACTGTCCGGTGACTTTTGTTCTAGCACTGTAGTTCTCGGCCTTCAAATCAGCTCGTTTCTGTTCGGCGAGTTCAGATATCGATGTTGTATTTGAAGCCACGATTGTCGTCGAAAAGACGAGATTACCGCAGGCGATAGGACTCGCCATATGGTCGGGTTTCCCGCCGCGTGTTCGGCTCGCTTTGGTGACGGGTGGAACCTCCGATGCTGACGTCATATCTCGGGAGTTTCCTCGCGGCAAGTCGTCACGGCGAGTGACTTCGCAGATTCCTAGCTGTCACGGGAAAAATCAGGGGTAGCAATTTCAGCTTCTTCTTCGAAATTTTCAAATTCCCGTGTTCGTAGCTGTACGAATTCACATATAAATACAAATTTGAAAGCTTTTAGTTTAATATTAAGCTACGTAATATCAAATAAAACCGACTACTGGCAATTTAACGCGAAAAGCATTTTTTAGTTTTATGCCGCTCACATATATTGAGTATTTTAAAACTATTTTTCTTCGCTATTTTGTTTTCTGCTTCTGTTCACAGTTCTTGGGGGCCTATCGAGTTATTTAAACTGAAATTTGATTGTCTAAGCTGAATATTAAGTAAATAATCCGTTGAAGCGTACACGGCGCTCAAGAGAATTGCCACACAAATGTGCGAAATACTCAGGCTGTACTTTCGCAATGGCAAATTACATATATTTCTCGCGTAAACATGTTCCCCTAAAACGTCATAAAATAGTTGATGTTACTTATATTTATGGATAAAGTACTAGTTTAAGAAATATGTTAATTATGGTACACACTTTTGATATTTTTTGACGCTGCGAGGCACACAGACCTCTTGAATAGGAACTTATTTTATGAAATTGAAAAAATACTAGCACAGATATTGGAAACAAAGATTTTTAGTCGATCAGCTTGAGCCAAAGTAATTTTCTTTACTTATTTTGAAGGAAGTTATGAGAAGGGTGGTTCAAATACCGTAAGCTGGTAGGGTGGTAGACAAAAAAAACAGAGTAAACCTTGGCAGTCATGAAAATGGTTGCTCCTAATTGATACAAATTGCTATTGTGTTTTAAAGCTTAATGCCACCTAAAGGAATAGCTGGCATTAGTAACGGGGTCAGTGCCCACGGTAAGATGTTTTACAGCAACTTCTAGAATTTTTGTTGTCCACAGCACCTAAAAGTATAAGTGTATCTGTTGAAAATAAAATATTTCTTTTGTGTTCTGAGTGCAAATAAACTATAGTTTTTCGTGGAAAACGAAACGTGAAGCTAGATTCCAATAGATAGACATACGTTGTCCCTGAAATAACTTTTTAGACAATAAGCACGAGAAATGGTTTAATATTAATGTAAACTATTTTGAGGAACTTGACACAAGAAACTGAAATATTATCGAGTTGTTAACACGATAAAATGCAAGTTATAATTCAGTTATATATTTTGATAGTTAATTTCTCCCCCTTGTATCAAGTAGCGAAGACCATGAAAGAGATTGTGTGTTTACACATAGACTGTTCATGTAACTGAGTACGTTTGAAACCCCAGCTAAGATATACTTGAATGCACACTGTGTGTTTTTCCACTATATATAAAAATAACATTGCTTTGGGCACGATTACTTTATTCATGCGACGGTTAAGTGAAACTGTAGATTTATTAGAAAAGTAAATACTTTACACATTTGCTAACAGTAGTAGAAAAAAGGGAAGTTGTCCACAAGGGGATGGGGGATCGGAGCTGTTCATGTTCTGCCATTCCGGTCCCCCGGTGACCATCTTGGCCACCATGTTGGATACCAGTGCCATTGACCTTGACCTGGTAACCTTTGTCCTTGAAAACACAAAAAATCGCAAAAAATTCAAAAAATATATTACAATTTTATTAAAAAATTATTTAAGAACTTATTATGATTTTTTTATATTAAAATATTTAGTATTTAATATTTTTTAATCCAACAAATATCATTTAACAATTTATTACTAAAAAAATTAATTTAAAAAAATTACATTTCCGGAGGTTCCCTCCAGCACCACGTCCAGCAGACGACTGATGCCACCACTCCCCCTTCCAATTTATTTAATTGCCCAATTGCCCCACCCCTACCACCAATTACTCATCTTCGACCAATTAATCGCGTTCGCTCCATCTCCACCACCCCCACCATTAATTCTCATTGGCTAATTACTCATGTTCGCTTTGACCACTTAGTCGGCAGGCCTCCACCAATTACTCATCTTCGTTCAACCCCCTTACCACCTCACCTTTGCTCATTCCGTTGTATGCAACCATCTTGGTGGTTTTTTCGTTTGTCATTTATTTAAATTTTCAACACCTAGGCGCCACTAGTGTATTAATTACCAAATTACCCGCCAGGCATGCTAATTTCTCGACTTAGCCGCCAGGCGAGCTGTCGCTCTCTCTTGCCCATTTTCAACACGCCATATTGTTTTTTTTCGTTAGTTTTTTGTTAATATTTTCAACATCTAGGTGGCACTAGTGTATTAATTACAGATTTCGTCACCAGGCGAGCTGCCTATTCAGCCACCAGGCGGCAGCCATATTAGTTTAAGTTCCAATTCAGAGCGAGGGCTGCTATCCCTCGCCTTCGGCATTCCCGATAAATCGAGGACGTATGCCGCTCCGAGCCAATCGCACTCCGCCCTTCCGGTGGGCATGCAGAGCATTGGTGGGGCGGTCGGGTAACTGAAACCCACCAGCGCCATGGAAAATAAGTGGGAGCACGGGCTGATCGGGCTGACGCCACCAGAGGTACTCTTCGGTGTACCGATCACTAGAGGTTGTACTCGTGCTGGCAGTGGTTAACTCCGTATGCTGGAGGAGGTCTGGAGAGATTCCCCCCCCCCCTCTTAAAGAAAGGCTGGGCGGTGAGCGGCAACCCACTCCGGTTGTGTCCTGGAGAGACACTAGGGGGCCCGGGTAGTACCCCGGCCAGACCACACGCTTGGTGTCTGAGTACGAGGGTCTCAGAACCTTGTGGAAGTGAGCTTTTGGCCGTACTTGTGTATCAAGTCGGGGCTTTGGATTTGGTTACCTCAGGTGCATGGCTGGGACATCTGTGATGAGAGGGCGTGATCCCTCTTCCCTGCCGAGTGGGCGGCCGAAGCGCGGGATGGCTCATGGCTAAGAGCGCTGCGTTAAAATATAAAAGTATGGTGGCCGAGAGACAATGTATTTGCATCACGTAGTATAGGTGGTGCTGTAGGCGCCCTCCATATTGCATTCTATTTTATACACATATGGAGGGCACCGACTGCACCACCTATACTTTAAAAACGTAAACAAATATTGCTTCCACCTGGTGAAGAAATCGGTAATTAATACAGTAACGCCCCCTAGGTGTTGAAAAAATAAACAAATGACAAACGAAAAAAAACAAGACGGCGTGTTGAGCATAGGCAAGAGAGAACGACAGCTCGCCTGATGACCACATCGAGAAATTAGCACTGCCTGGCGGGTAATTAGGTAATTAATACACTAGTGGCATCTAGGTGTTGAAAATAAATGTAAATAAATGACAAACGAAAAAAACCACCAAGATGGTTGCATACGACGGAATGAACAAAGGTGAGGTGGTAAGAGGGTCGAACGAAGGCGAGTAATTTGTGGAGGCCTGTTGACTAATTGGTCAAGCAAGCGTGAGTAATTAGCCAAATGAGAATCAATGGCGGGGGTGGTGGGGATGGAGCGAACATGACTAATTGGTAAAACGAAGATGAGTAATTAGTGGTGGGGGTGGGGCAATTGGGCAATTTAATAAATTGGAAGGGGGATTGGTGGCGTCAGTTGTCTGCTGGACGTGGTGCGTAGGGGGGGGGGACAACCTCCGGAAATGTAAGTTTTTTAAACTAATTTAAATAATAAGTGTTTAAACAAATTTCTAAATAATAACATTTTTAAATAATGCACTTATTTTAATATTTTGAATAACTTTTAATAATACATTTTTTAATAAATTGTTCTGATTTTTTGGGATTTTTTGTGTTTTCAAGGTTAAATCTCACCGGGTCAAAGTAAAAGGTCAAGGTCACCTATATCCAACATGGTGGCCAAGATGGCCACCGGAGGACTGGAACGACAGAGCATGAACAACTACGACGCTCCGATTCCCCATCCCCTTGTGCCCCAACTTACTTTTTTTCTACTACTGCTGACATTTACACTTACATTCATTACAAAAACTGGAAGTAAAAGAAATTATTTGAGTATTCACAAATGTTTGCGTGACACTTTTATTCAACGTTAAGACATGGAACTACTTTCTCTCCGTCTTAACCAACTCACTGGGCGCATGCAAGCCAGTGTGCCCGTGAACTATATGCGCTCAGTTAACCGTGAACAGCCTGTACCTAAACTTACTTACACTTAATACTGTCACCAGCACATTTCGTCGAGTTGACACATGGGCTATGTCGTCACGAAGTGGCAGCCGATGTCTTTACCCGCACCAATGGTAATAATAGCCAATACGGCTTCGAGAAACGGAATATACGCACGTAGAACTATCTAGAACGTTATAGAACTTTCGGCACACAGAGAGTTCCTGGGAGTGGGACACTTACCACCGAAATGTGTCCCTTAGCTAACTTGGTTGGCTCCCAGACTAAGATATGCTATGTCGCCCTAACGTGGATATAAATTTTTCGCGAGACGTGACATCGACATCATTGCTCTGTCATTATTTATTTACGCTACACTGCTTGTGTTTAAACTACACGAAAAAGAAACATTTTCATGGACCTAATGAATTGCATCCTTACGTCGACCACATGATGTTACGGAACTGTTAGATATAAATATTTAGTGTCAAGTTGAATTATAATTTTTTATATCAAACGAAGGGAACTGCATTTATTGGCGAACAGGTTATATAATCTTTAATAAGTAGTTGACGTAAAACTGCTTTGCCTAATCTGCTGCCGGCATTCCTGGAAGTACGTCACGCAATGGTTATTTTAAAATATAGGACACATTGTCGGGTACAGTGGTTCTTCGAAGATAGATTTCGAAACTACACCGTACTGAACGTCAGAATATCATGACGAAGCGAGACTAAGTATGGTGGGAAGTTTCCTAGTCTTATAATTTTCAGATCATGCAACTTGATTTTCTTTTGGTACGTATAGGGCTTGGAAGCGCGTGAGTTCCCACCATCTTTCGTTTTACTCTCATAGTTTCAAAATATTTTGGTATGTCTACATACACACGTCTCATATGCAGGAAAGCATCGTACGAAGTGCTTGGTCACGAGTTGGCAGTTACTTTGCCCTCCTAAACACATCCATCAGAAGAAAACTATGTCGAATCACTAGCAGTTCCATCTGCTCCTCTTTCAAAGCTCATCTCTCTCCGGCGTTTGGCTGACTCGAATCTTAATCTGGCAAACCTCTCCCAAGCCGGTCGACGGGCTTAATATTACAGTTATGGATTTTTCTGGTTTTCTTCAATTTTTACAGATTTTCTTGGCTGTATTCCATAACTCAGGAGTTTTGTTCGTTGGTCTTTTTAACATTTTCAAGTTACCGTCACAAAATGCAATTTCTATTTCCCCGTGCTCAGACTAGGTCACACGGTTCGTTATGGTTAAGAGCGACCTACATTATGCCGTTATTCTGAAATTTCTAAGAACCAAGCGGATTCCTGGCATGGCACGAAAGGCCATTTATTCCACCTGGAAAACTAGTTTTCCGTCGTATCTGAACATTTCCTTACGATTTGATACTCTACACAAGGAGAAAACTTTATTTTAGCCAGCAAAGTACTTTTCTGTCTATACGGTCAAAGTATTACATAGTTCATCTTACAAAATATTTTGTAGTGAAAAGTAAAATTTAAAACCTAACCATAGATACCCACAACGTTGCACCCACAGGTTGCTTTTGGCAGTGATGCATGTTATTATTCTCTAATTTTTACTCAATATAAGACTTTTGTTCTCCTGAAGTACACAGAGACCAAAGTATAAACCGACGTCGTGCTGAAGCGTTGAAGCGATAAGAGCTACGCTGTCACACGAATCAAGTACGTCATCGCCACTAAGCACAAGGCTCTGCAAAGTTGTACAGAGGTGACCCTATAATTTCATTGGTGGAAAGTGTGAGGCAAGGTTCAATACAAGTCCCTTGAGTATTTTTACATTTATCTGACGTGTATATTTTGAGGCACAGCGCTTTGAAAAAGCTGTTTTTTTTACTTGGAGTATCTGAATGGTAGTTGGAAGGTGCGCGGCTGCAAACTCTCAACGGGCCTCGTCCGAAGAGCGTGTTCTTTTCGTGTGTCAGTAAATTGGAGAGTGGAGAGATTTGGGCGGCTCTTGACATCGAGGTCTTAAGAGCCGATGAGGGTGAAGCGGTGTACCGGAGCAGCGCCGGAATACAAGGGCGGGGGGAAACGGGAGATCCCCGAGAAAACCCGCCGACCAGCGACATCGCCAGGCACGATTCCCACGTGCGAAAATCCGGGAGCTGCCCCGCCGGGAATCGAACCCGTTTCGCCTGGTTGTGGGAGGCGAGTAATCTGACCACTTTACCACCGCGGCCCCAGCACATTGAACACACGTTCGATAGTTTCGTGGGGAAATCAAAAAGTACGCCACATCTCTGGCTTACACGCGACGCCATGACTCGAAGGCAACGCAGAGGTCGTTATAACGGCACGACGCAGTTATGACAACAGTGCATCCACTGGGAGGATAACAACATCCGTGCAAATGGCCGCAATCTGGCGGCCTGATTAGAGTTCCAGGCCGGTAACCTGGGGGGTCCCCCCACCCACTGCCCCCCCCTTTAAGCGCTTTATAAGGGATGCGCGCAAACCAATTTGGCCGCCCTTAACCAGGGAGCCACGCTAATTGGATCCCGCAGAGGTACTGTCACATATGCCGCGCTAACGTCATTTAAAAGTCCCCTCGGCAATTACCTTGCCGCTCCGAGATCAAACGGTCTTCCCCTGTTATCGGCGCGACGCGCGGCTTCGCAGCCGGGTTGGCTCCCCGCCGGAGTCGTAACAAGAGACTCAACGCGTCTGCACTGCTGTATCCTGCGCTCTCCCTTTTCCTTGACATTCCCCGGTTCGCCGTTCATTGAGCACTTTGGAAAGGTCTGACGAGGACCTACTTTTCTCCCAGCTTTGTATCCTTCCGACTAAAGTAAAATTAACGTAGCCGCGGACATCCGCACTTCATTCACAAACCATACAAGTGGAACACTGGACGATTCTAGAACGTAAATATAATATTGCGGCGGTTGGACAACTTCCCCAGAGCACTCTGAGAAAACCACTAATCACGTCACAGGGAACACGCTCTCTCGTTTCTATTCCACCCAACACTACCGTTGGATGTCTGAAGAGCTGAGATTCTCAAAATTATCAGAACAAATGTTATTTATTCAATCACCCCAATTGATTGAATATAGTCCCCGCCGTGAGAAATGAAATGCGTAAAAATATGTGACTTTTTTCTTTTATATTTTGGCTTTTTAATCTTTTCTGACTTGATAAAAATATTTTCAACTACAAAGGATATTAAAAAATATATCCGTTTTAAACGGTATTTATCCCCCTTTTTGTTATAAAATGTATATAACAAATGTAATAATATATATGTGGGCTGATAAAAAACTTGTCTACACGCTCATGATGCAATATATTACAAATTGTTTTCAAGGGTTGATTAAAAAAGTGATCACTTTACCGCGAACTGCCTTTTGAACAGTTTAACTAAATCTTGACCCATAGGTATTAAAAAAAAAAAGACGAAACCTCCATAGATGTGTTAGGTTGCATCTCATTAATGTCCCCGAAAAAGTCCCGCGTCTGTTTTCTGCCATTTTGAAAGAAAACAAAAGCGCCCATATCGGATTAATCCGCTCCATCCAAACTGACGAATGACTTACGGCCATGCTCCACAGAGCCACAGCGAATCCAGGATGCGAGCTGTATTCACAATGTCTGTTTGCGGTGGTACAGTCACCCCAGCTATGAAGTAGACGCCCGGTGTTGCGGTTCTCAGCTCTGCGCCACGCCTGCAAACAAACTCCACTGTGGACCCGACACTTTGTACATCTCTAATATATCAATTGATTCCGATCGATTTCCAAATGTTCCACAACTCTTATTTGGAACATTTTCCCATATGTAATGGCGTTAGAATTTTAATCGCTAAAATATTACAACTTCACACGTAAAAAAAAAATTCAAACATTCTTTTGAAGCCACATAAACAGAATAAAATTACGAGAGAATATACTTTACAACATATTCACGGTTTCTTCACACTTTTTGAATCAAACGTTTGAAAAATCTTTCAATGAATGACGTGTTTGGTTGTTTCCTAAATATGTAATGTATCACAAGCGTTTTATGCTTCTATTCACATAAAAGTATCTTATTTTTGGTTAATTTTAACTTTTGCTTATATTTAATATACAAATTATAATTTTTAATTTATAACTAATATGAGTATACTGGGTGATTCTAAAATCATGGGACAAACATTGAGGGGTGGTAGAGCTCAATAAAACAAACAACTATTGTATAGGAATATATGGGCGGGAGTGACGCGTTGAGGCACAAACACAAAAATAACACATGAAATGCAACACATTGTTTATTTACAACGTCGCCGCTAAATGCCTTTTTACAGCAATGTTTATAATAATTGCTCAAAATTGCTACCACCGACAGTAATGCAAGCTTGGTAGCGTCGGTGGAGTGATTGGCGAACAGATTCAAATACGCCGGGTATTTCACGCACGCCACCATTGTCAGCCAATCACGCCATATGTAGAGGTCGCCAAGCATGCGTGACTGTTGGTGGATGCATTTCCAGCAACTGTTTTAACATTTTCTGTACGGAATCACTAGTTAAGTATGCTGCTAATGAACATTTTATGTTTCCGTTAATGTGTTATGTTTTTGTGTTTGTGCCTCAACGCGTCACTTCCGCCCATATATTCCTATACAATAATTGTTATTTTTTTAGTGTGCTCTACACCCCCCCCCTAAGGTTTTTCCCGTGATTTTAGAATCACTCTGTATACAGATAGAAAATAGGCGTGTTGGCAATGTCTGGTAAGAAATAGTTCTCAAGCAAAATGTTATTAAACTGAGTGCACATGAATGCGGCGCGTTGTCCCTTTGGTGTAATTTTCTAGACTTAAGATTAGTTTGCGTGAGGTTGAGGAGTAGCCTGAAGGTAGAGCATTAGCAGTACTTCAGACGAGTTGGAAGTAACGGTGAATGGACTATACGTACGCAATGTGCAAGCTATCTTAAAAAAAACTTGACGTGTGAAACCGTTAGAGTGCTACATATTTTTAATCACGGGAATTGTTTCGACGGGGGGTGACAACGTTCTTGGTAACTGTTACCAACAAAGTGTATGTATTCAAGGTCGCCGTCTGGCTGCAGGTGTTTCGCGTGTCCCGAGGCCCTGGAGGCGCAGGAGCACTAAGGGCGCACCAGGTGCGCGCAACCTATGTCTGGTCGACCTTACGCTCATGATACCGAACAGGCGTGTGCAGTCTTTCTCCCGTCGACTCGCCTCGTGGGACTCGCGGTGGCGAACCTATACTTTTATGGCGTGATCACAGATAAAAATGTGTTGCATGCACCTATGCCGCGTTAAATACCCTGCATTGGAAGCTTAATGACTAAAAATTTATTGCAAAACACTCATACGAGCCATTTTTCACGTTAAAAAAAAAACGAAATAGAGATGGGACAACAAAACGGACTGCGTGGTCGAGTGCAGCATAAGCAGGTAGCGGGTTAAGGGAAGGAAATAACGAATTTCAAGAAATGGCTTAGGTCGGCGAAATGAGAGGAACGAATTAATATTTGATTGAGTTATAAAAAAATAATACCTCACAAATCATTCTCGAGAGTAAGAACAAATAAAATATATAAAAACAAGAAATAATTTATAAATAAGGGTAAAAATAAGTGTTAGTATAATCGTATGCGAGGGTTTTTTAATCTCTCCACCCCTTATTTCTCCTTGTTTTATCGTCGCCACTGTCTTCAGTAGTACGGGCATGGAGGAAGAGAAAACACTAGTCTTAAAGAAGGATGGAAATTGTTCTACAGGTTTCATTCAATTTACCACATATTTGTGAACATTCGATTGAAGTTTGATCAAAATGGACATAAAATATACCTGGCGAGAATATAATATTTTAACAAAGTTATACAATTTTTTCTTCCGTTAAAGAAGATTGTGTACTTTACTCGGAGGGCAGCTAAAATGTGCCTTTTAAAATTACACTTAATTGTGATTTAACGATAGTGTACGTTATAAAATTGTGTTTTGGGAATAGGTTAAACGACTCAGATCAGAAAATTCCCTCCAAGATAATGAAGGACCGGATGTAAAATTTATTGTTTCAGCCTTAATGAAACATATAAAACATATATATTTCTAACGCAGCTCTCCGAGAACAGAATAGGCTACGAATGCGGTCAACAGCAGAGGTGGGCCCGAACTCATTGGAAATGCGTGGTGGTTAATATCCAATGTGAAAACACGACGCACTCATGAAATAACGTTAGCCCTTCGTACGATTGCTGTACCTACACAACGCCCGTGGACATTTTAAGTTCCCTGATTATCCAGAGCGGAAACACGTCAAAAGGACGGAATCCCATAGAGCCAGGAACACCGGAACAAACGAATATGTGTTTATACATATATATATATATATATATATATATATATATGAACGTGTGTCTGTCGACCATAAAGCAACTGCGCGCAGCTGTTTTAATAATGCCCGGTGGGTACGCCATAGCAGCACAGGTTACAGACAGGTATAGGTGCAATCGTAGAGCAAAGGTAAGGTAGACCGATTCTTCGTCTTCTGCGCATGTGCACAAAGATCACCTACCCTAATCCAACACAACTGTCAAAGTCATATGGTCAACAATGATAAACGTTTATATATTAATTAAAAAAAAAAAGACACGCTTTTATAGGGATAAAATACTTTTACTGATTTTAATTTAATAAAAATGCTATAAAAATTATTTAGAAGAAATATACAAAAATCTTAAAGCACTTGTTTACTAAACAGTGTTCAAACCTCAAATCCTATCCACGCAGTTAACGATAGTCGTGTAGGCATAAAAAGGCAGGGAGAATGGTTATGTCCAACCAGCGAGATGGTTCTACCCCATATTCACTCTACACATGCGACAGCGATCCGCCTATGCATGAGGAATCAGCGAGCTCACAGAGAGATCGGACTCTGCAATCTTGAATTTATTAGTTTCTCGCAGTGAGTTCTGTGGTGTGGTGTAGTCGGACTGTACTCGCCTCCCACCCAGGTGAACCTGGTTCGGTTCCAGGCTGGTTCACGTGGGTTATCGCGTGTTGGAGACGTAGAGGATGCTGTCCGTCGGCCGGCGGGTTTTCTCGGGCCTTTCCCGTTTCCCCCCGCCTTTGCATTCTGTCGCTGTTCTATCCTCGCCTCATTTCTTACTCACCGGCGCTCGGGACATCGGTGTTAAGGCTTCATCTGTTATGCAGAAATTTACTAGTTACTTAATTGTGTGTGGTTTAATTGTGTGTGGTTTCCTGCTTGGAAAAAGGTGGGGAATTATTGATAAAATATAAATATTTTCCTGACTTTTTACAACAAGCAGGTAACACACGATTAAAATTACGCGCAAAATTATTAAACAACTCGTCAAATGAAAATTTCCTATAATCGTACATTGTCAGTAACTACTGTGAATCCGAAATTATGACGCGAAAACGAAAAATTTATGCAATAGAGGTGATGCGGAAACATCTGAACTCAACTTCGCGGGGATACCAAGGGAAACCCAGGCAAGCGCGGTCATACAAATCCTCGCCACACTAGGAAAAATGTTCTGTTGAATCAAACAAAAGTTAGTTTGCCGCAAACAAATTAATGGTTTGTAACAGGGCAATGAAATATTTTGATGTTGTAACCAAATTAACTTTGTTGTTCTTGTTTGGTTGCCGCAAACTAAGATTTGGGTGGTGCAACCGAAGGTTTTTTGGGCGCTACGTACATTAAACAGTTTCGGTCAATATAAAAAAAAAATTTGGAAGCCCAACCGAGATTAGAACCTAGACCACCTGCGCCAAACCACTACGTCCTAGCAAACTCAGCTTAACTGGCTAGTTCGAATGTTTTCAAATACTGAACAACGTGCGGGAGTAAATATTTCATGATTTACTGTTTTAATTTTCAGTTCCCTGTTGAACATGTTCTATTAGGATGTCCGTGCCATTATTAAGCATCAGTAAATGCGCCAACAAACGCTGTTACTATCCTAACTGTCACAAATAATACACACAAGCTCTCGAGATGTATTTTCCGAATGAAGGCGATCAAATTAGCGGCCAAACAAATATATACAGTTGATTCAACAGAATATTTTGTTGACAGTTTAATTTATTATGGCCCAACACGTAGGTATGGTTTATTCAAGAATGTAATTTGTTTTGTGAACAAAATTATTATTCTTGATTTTTCAAGTTTTATTTACTCAGCAAAATGTTTTGTCGGTGCAACAAAATTTATTTTTGGCCCTATACGAACATATATTTTGTTGGTGTTGTTCTCGGCGAGGCACTGAACTGGCATGCAGTATTCCCCTATTCGGTTCGCATCTGCACTCTAAATTCGCATCAGTAGAAAACCACTGACCCGCAGCGGAATTCAACTACTCGAGTAAGTGGAGATGGCTTCACTTAGAATCGGTGGAAAACACTGGTTGTTTACAGAGAAACAATTTCACTGATGTAATAAGCGACAGCCAACTGCGTCCGGCGAATTCAATATTATTTTTACAGAATTTAGCCAAATCATCACGAGAAATAAACATATCTCCGATAGTCAACGTCAATATTGTGCAATTTAGCGTAATTAAAAAAAAAAAAAAGCAAATACAATTTTGCGGTTACAAGGATTCGAACACACCGCATTCCGTTTTCGGACCATTACCTTACCAATCGAGCTAACATGCCAACTTCGATCGCAAGGGGGGGGGGGATATGTATATTTGTTTATCAAATATATATGTAACTTTAAATTGTATGTACTTAGTTTTCGTTTTTAGTTTGATTCGTAACATTACGCTTGTTAAAAACAAATAGCACGTGTCAATGCACTCATTTCACCGCAATGAATGCAGTTTAAACTTTCACACACATCGTTATGATGATTACCTGGAAACGAAATGAAATACGTAAAAACGAAATGAAAGACCGAATGTCCATGTCGTCTCGTAAAAAAATGGCATCACACAAGAGAAACCTTATATTTAAAAATCACATTTTATGGGTTTTGTTAGTTTATGCGTCGTTATTTCGTTTGATACAACTTGTTTAACTGATCCACCAGTCAAAAAAAAAAAAACTCTGAAAAACAGCGAATGAAATGGTTGATGAATTAATGGAGAATGTCACTGAATCAATAAGTGAAGGAAAATGGGCATTTTTCGCAGTTAAGTTAAATTGACTGAAGAGACTGTAGATTTAAACAGTGAAATTCTGACTTGTTCAGATTTAGAGTGCATGAGTGAGTGAAGAGGGTGAAGAGATTTCGGCGGCTCTTGAGAGCCGACGAGGGTGAAGCGAGGTGAGTATGGAGCAGCGCCGGAATGCAAGGGCGGGGGAAACGGGAGATCCCCGAGAAAACCCGCCTACCAGCGGCATCGTCCGGCACGGTTCCCACATGCGAAAAATCCGGGATTCCCCGCTGGGAATCGAACCCGGTTCGCCTTGGTGGGAGGCGAGTAGTCTAACCACTAGAACACCGCGGCCCCTAGAGTGTATGAGAATCTCACCAGCCACCCTCTCAATTTATGGCGTGATAATAATAAACATGGGATGAATGTCCCTGTACTAGTTAAAATATTATGCACAGTAGTTTTCGTCCTTAAAAAATAAACGTGGAAACTATTGTTTTAGCATTTTCACTTTCAAAAAATACTCTTTCCAGATGGAAATATAAATCTAAAACAAATTTTCTGAGGTGAAAAGTATCTTAAATGTTATCTGCAAAGATTGTGATAGCCAGCGCGTAGGGGCTTTTAAGGGGTAGAAATTAATTCCTACATTTTTACAACATGGAGGAATAGGACTTTTCAAAAAATAAAAATTAAACGAAAAAACATGAATTTTAAATCGATGCATTTTTTTTGCACATATCTTAAAATTGCCCATGTTACTTGAATGCCAAGAGTAAAATTTCTCGGGTATCTATTATGTGGTTGTTCCTCGTATTTAAATTTTAACTTTCGAGATGAAAGTTACAATCAAAATAGTTAAAAGCAAAACCCTAGCGACAGTGTATCAAGTGTCGAATTTCAAAGAAATTGCAACGTGCTGCTCCTGTAACTTCGAGAAATACTTTAGCTGAGACCAAAGTTCGCGTTAAAATAATGTATATATATATATATATATATATATATATATATATATATATATTCTGATTTATATTAATTAAGTTCCAAAGTTAAAATTCTTATATTTATGCTAAAATAACACTTGCTTATGTTGTTTTCTGAGCGATGTGGTAATTTTACGAAGTTATCAACGATATAGGCTACATGTTTTAAAGGGATACAAATAATCTCCCTCCCCCCTTCTCTCTATTTCTCTCACTCTCTCTCTATATATATACACACACATATATATGTGTATATTGGACCGGACAGCCTCAGCAGCGAGCTATTGAGCGCCGGTGAAAGTTAAATGAGGCGAAGATGCACCAGCGCCGGAATGCAAAGGCGGGAGGAAACGGGAAAACCCCGAGAAAAAAAACACACCAGCCAATGGCAACGTCCGGCATGTTTTCAACATGCGAAAAACCAGGCGAGCCCGCCGGGAATCGAAGCAGGTTCGCCTTGGCGGCAGGCCATTGCCAGCTGAAAGCAGTACATCACAAAATGATTGAGCACTTTTCGAACGTAGCGCTATTTACCGAAGCTCTGCCCGCTGTTTGGCTTCCCCGCTGGCGGTAACCCTTGATCGGCGCAAAATACTTTCCAATCCCTCGTAGGAAACACCATATGGTCCTTAAGCCCTTCCGTTTGTGGCCACGCGAATTGATGACACCCTTCTTAAAAGCCACCGGATAAATTTGGAGTGACGCTAATGCATTGTCGGCAATTCATTACGCTAGCCTAACTCATTTTCCATAACGTACTGTCACTTATCGACGACATTAATTCTGCGATATTCTGGTGAAGGA
>NQII01001819.1:126676-151826 GCA_002778355.1 Clitarchus hookeri
CTTAGAGGTTAACTTCCGAGTGCGGTGGAATACACACTGTGTCCATTACTTGCATGGAAATATTTATTTAAAAAGCTGGTTAAATGATAAAACAAAATTACTGAAAGGTAAAAGTAACTAGGGCCTCTAAAGTGCTCACTTTACCGTGAACAGCCTAAAACGGATTGTGTTTTTGTGTTGAAAATCGACACTGAATGAAACTATTTAGAATATTTGCTTTTCTTTCTTTCTTTCTTTTTTTGCGATTGTAGAGATATCAATAACCTTTAAGATTTTCTGCTAGTAAAATGTAAACTGTTCTTTCCTCTAAATTTACATCGTGCGACATTTCTTAATTTGTGCAGCTGCATAACTGTTCCTCCATCGTTGAAGATTTTCATACTCTTCTCTGATTGGCTGTTGTTCCGCGAGCCTGCACAATAAATGAAACAGTATAACAATTTCCTTTGTGTGGTGCGTCAGGAATTCTCATGCACACGACCTCTTATGCGCGGTTGTGAATCAGTAGATTCGAAAACACGGCGGTCAATTATTGTGCACACGACCCGTGTTTTGCGCTTACTGTTACGCTTTCAATTGTGAACCAAGCCTTAAGGCTCCAGCCTACCCAGCGCTTGAACTGCGTCGCAGAGTGTTTGAAATACGTTGTTTTCCCGAGAAGCTATTAAACGCCCGTCCAGTCTGCCATTATAAAAAAAAAAAAAAAAAACCCACTTCAGGCAAGGGTTGAGTACTTTCAAAATGTCACGTACATAAGAAACACCATTTCAGAGTACTCCAAAACGTGTTTTTAAAGCGCTGTAGCTCGAAATATACGCATCAGATACGTACAAAACTACTCAAGGGCCCTGCACTGAACCTTNGTTTTTAAAGCGCTGTAGCTCGAAATATACGCATCAGATACGTACAAAACTACTCAAGGGCCCTGCACTGAACCTTCCAACAGTATTTCCACTAATAAAATAATACGGTCGCCGCTGTAAGTCCCATAGGTACACGCAGTGCGACGAGAACATTGCACACTAGTTCAGAGCCTTGCGTTTAGCGGCGATGGCGCACTTGATGCGCGTGGCAGTGTCGCCCTTATCGCCCCCGCGCTTCTCGGCCTCAAACGCGGAAACACCTCCAGGTAGGCGGGAACCTTAAGCGCCACACAAAATTCTCTCTTCATCTTCTTCGGAGTGTTGGTTGAAGAGGGGATGCTGGGAGGGTGTGTAAAAGGGACGTCGGACGTGCGGCGCGCGCGCGCGCACACACACACACACAGAGAGAGAGAGAGAGCGAGAGAGAGACGGGCCCCCAAAAACGTTAATTACCGACTGCGCAAACAAATCCTCACAGGCCAGTTTTNGCGCGCGCACACACACACACACACACAGAGAGAGAGAGAGAGAGAGAGAGAGAGAGAGAGAGACGGGCCCCCAAAAACGTTAATTACCGACTGCGCAAACAAATCCTCACAGGCCAGTTTTCTGTGTCAGCCGTTCATTATGACCCATAATTAAACAGCGGAATGTTGTTTGCGGGGAAGCAACGTTTCCCCCTCCCTTCCACACTCCCTTAATTCCCTCCCTCCTCCGCGAACCACCATGCTGGGGGCGTTTGTCCGGGCCGAAGTATAAGGCAACGGAGGAGAAGGAGGGGAAATTGCCGTAATTTGTTACGAACAATACCTATTAATCAACTGACGTGATTAAATGCAGGGCGGGAGTGGGAAAAAAAGTAGTAATCACTTTGGGAGTGCGGTCGTCCGTCAGGACGGTCGCAATAATTGCAGGAGACTGCGCTGAATCAAGCGAGGGCGATTGTGTTGTGCGGGGCGAAGCGGCCAAGGCGATACATTATCCGAAAATCTCTGTTTCGTCCCCAGCCCGGAAGTTATGAACTGACAACTGCCGGTACATGTGCTTCATATTTCACAACCCTACACCGCATGCATGGGGCGCTGTCGTGACTTAGAAAAAACGAAATTAGAAATACGTAACTTGGAAACATACGAGATAAAATTTTCTAAGTTATGCTAGTTGTACGTTACGTGTTTCTAACTTGAAAACTTTCATCGCTGTTTTTTTTTCTAATTTACGATAGTTCGTTCAGAGTTATTTTTATATTCTGTAAGACTTCTGAATTGCGAGATTTTAAATTATGGTATTTCAAAGTTATGACTTATTTTAAGTTACGACATTTCTAAAATATATGGTTTTGCGTTGTAACTGTCTACGCTGAAAGTTTTCATTGTACGAATATTCTAAGTCCTATGTTTCTAAGTTATGACAGCTCTACGTTATGTGGTTCCGCCTTGTGAGTTTCTAAGAATTGCGTTTTTCTACTGTACGACTCGTGTAAATTGTGTGGTTATACGTTACATNTTCCGCCTTGTGAGTTTCTAAGAATTGCGTTTTTCTACTGTACGACTCGTGTAAATTGTGTGGTTATACGTTACAATAGTTCTAACTTATAACTTTCTAATTTACAACTGTTCTAAGTTGTGTTTTTTGAGTTACGATGGTTCTAAGTTATGCTTTTCTAAGTTATGGTAGTTCTACATTAAGGACATTTTCAAGAATTCTAAGTTGTGACTGTTTTAAGTTACGATTTTCTCATTTATGTCCCCCCTTTGCATTTTTCCTAAAATAAATTTTCAATTATATTTTCAGCGTCAAGGCTTTTCTGATTATTAGTTGCAATATTGTCTTTAATCCGCTAAAATAGCACAATGAATGGGAAAGGTTGTTCACGACAGACTGAACACTTTTGAAATCGAAGTTTGAAAAAACTGTCACTGTCCCATACCTGCAAATATTTTAGCCGGCATACTGAGTGGAATGCCCTCAGTAAAGTTGATAACGTTGGTGGGGAAGAAGTTCCATGTCTTAACGTCAAATTAAAAGTGTTCGGTATACGTTTGTGAATACTGAAATTTTTTGTGTTGCTTTCTGTATTTTTTAAAGGCATACAAATGTAAGAACCAGCAAATTTGTAGAAATATTTACTTTCCGAATAATTTCAGTTTCAGTTGAACGACGCATGGATATAGTGCACATGCCAGTGTTAATTGTTATATGGTGTAAGAATACACAATGTGCATTCAAGTATAGTCTATTCACGGTTTCATCCCACTTTTTGAATCAAACCTTTGGAAAATCACCCCATGTATGTCGTGTTTGATTCTTTCCTAAGTGTACCATGTAACACAAGCGTTTTATAATTGTGTTAACATAAAAATACCTTATATTTGTTTTAATGGAAATTTCATTTACATGTTATATATGAATTATAATATTTCATTTATAATTAATACGAATAAAATCAGAGAGATAATAGGAATGTTGGCAATGCCTGGTAAGAAATGTATGCCAAATATGATTACTCTGAATGCGCACGAATGCGGTGCGTTGTCCTTTGGTGTAATTTCCTAGAGTCGGTTAAGCTTTGTTTGCATGAGGCGGAGGAATATCCTGGGAGTAGAACTTCATCAGGACGTCAGAAAAGTTGGAAGGAACCGTGAATGGACTTGAGGTTTTTTTAAGCAGGGCTTTAAAAATTGCTCACTTTACCGTGAACGGTCATTTTACATATTTCTGCCCGATCTACAACTGCAGAACGTTTATTTTTAATAGCTTTATTATTCTGTCAAACTTGTCTTGTCTTGTGCTATCGTGTTTGACTTTATTATGGAGGGCGCATACCCTATGCTGGTCGTCTGTACTGGGAATGGCGTTTATTACAATGGCTTACCGTCCAGTTCTAGTTAAGTACAGATGCTGTTCCTTAAAATATGCTCCTCAATTTCATCGACTGTTGAGTGTTATCAGTATTTTATTCATTATGTCTCTAGTTCTGGAACTGTTAAAGTATGTACTTATATTAAAACAAATTATTTAAGGGCATTTGAAATATATGTAGACTAATATTTTAGTTATTATTTTGTTTCTCGTTTTCAAACAATGTTTTGAATCTGACGACTTATCTCCGTGCGAAAGCCTCGCCTAAAGTTCGTGGTGCTCCATAAATCCTCATATAAGCTGTTCACGGTAAAGTCAGCACTTTTGAATCAAACCTTTGAAAAAAGAATATCACTGTCCAAGACTACATATATACATTACACACTGGCATGCAGGTTCCTTGTCATGTTGGTACGAACTAATAAAATAGTATAGGCTATTCACGGTAAAGTGAGCACTTATGGAAACCCTCTTATTTGGAATAATAGTAAATAAATGTATTTTATTGTAGCCTGATACGTTGACTTTAAAGTCCGGTGAAATAAATATTCTGTGCTTATTACTTACATATAAATATTTATTTTAAAAAATGGGTTTAAGGATAAAAAAGTAACTAGGGCCTCAAAAGTTATCACTTTACCTTCAACAGCCTATAGTTCTTAACTCTCAGTATTGTATTGCGCGAGGGATGTTTAAATTTATAGCCACTAGAAATAGTGTTTTTTTGTTTTATACACATTAGAGTATTAACTCGCATATTACACCGTTTTTTTGTACTTTTACAAGAAAANTAGTGTTTTTTTGTTTTATACACATTAGAGTATTAACTCGCATATTACACCGTTTTTTTGTACTTTTACAAGAAAAATCCTTGGAAACCCAGTAGCCAAGGAACGCCTTTGTAGAAATACAAATAGCTTGCAAAATCAGCAAATCATTATATTTGTTATAGTACAAATGATAGGCTTGTATTACAACTTAAATTATTGAGAATCCGATGTAAAACTATTACTTTTCTTCTCGAAAACAAATGTGATCAATTAATATCAGACAGTAGGGGAAAAAATATATTTAAACATAATTTACGAGAAAAAAAAAGCTACAGGTTGCCAGGATGTGGACTGAAACTTGCGTTCCTTCCGTAATTAGCCCCCACCCTTAACCACATGACCAACTTAAATTAGGAGTTTCACAATTGTTCTTGAACTGAATACAGCAGTAAATGCACAAAGTATTAGTGAAGTTGTTCAGTTTTAAAATAACGCATTAATTTCGTTATATGAGTTCCGTGTGGACATGAAACATTAGCAAACAGTAATTACGTCGCGTGTTTTTAAAATTGTAGTTTCAGTATCATTATTTGTAAGTGTTTTACGTTATTCAAACTTGCAACAAATTTAGTTTTTCCACGCAGCTACACTCTACACCATCCCTAGTTTTTCCACAAACATTTATATACGGTTTTAAGTTGTTGAGTGTCCGCCATTTTGCTTGAGCCGTGGAAACGGGTCAGTATATAGCACAAACATTTCTTGAGGTCTATTACAAAAACGGCTCTTGTGGTTTTGCAAACAAGTAATTTTACGTGATACATTTTTGTACCATTACCAACTTTACTGGGCGCGTGTCACTCAGCGCACCCATTAAAATTTATGCATGCAGGGGGCAGTGACTTTTTTCTAAGGTTGGTTTCAATAGTGCTAACTATTTTGTGAGCAGCCTTTATCAAGAGTATTTACTGCAGATGTTTCCTCTGCGACCGCTTTCCTGAGAGCAGCTGGGTCGCGGTCCCCTGGTTGCTAACTACCCAGGAGTCTGGGCAACCGGGACGCGGGGGTCGATGGTCACGTATGAGTGAGTAGCGTGGAAAGCTGGCGAAGGCGTCCGACAAACCTCTGGCGCTTTTTTCTTTCTTCCACCCCCCCCCCCCNGCAACAAATGCGTGTTTCCCGGACGGCCGGGGTCTACAAGCAGCCTTCTAGATTGTTCGAGGGAACTCCTCCGTGGGTGTCTTCCCGAGGGGCTGGCGAGGTCGGCGAGTTTTCGACTGTGGTGGTTCCAGACAGAAGGGGCGCGAACGTCCAGAGACACACACTACTCGCTCACGTCACAGTCGCCATCGTCACTGCAGAAGAAAGTGACGAGGTCCAGCACTACACAGCCGCACGGGTCCAGCGAACTCCCATATAACAACAATTCAACAAATCAAGACCCTTCAACACCAAATAAAACACCAAATTCAACAAGAAAATTAAGAACTAAGAAATAAATAAAAGTTACCTTACCAAGTAAGTAATTGTAAACATTTTAGAACATTATTAGCACTAGTAGAATCAAGCCNAATAAATAAAAGTTACCTTACCAAGTAAGTAATTGTAAACATTTTAGAACATTATTAGCACTAGTAGAATCAAGCTTTCCATTAAATTTAAAAGTAAAATCAATTAAAAACTGGCATTTCAACAAAACACACATAGAACTAATTTTAAGGCCAGTATGCATTATGCTTGGAATGAAAAAAAAAAAAAATCTCCCACTTGCAGTTTATTCGAAGGCTACTTCCAACATTTCCGAAGCTCTGCTTCAATTCTGNAATAAATAAAAGTTACCTTACCAAGTAAGTAATTGTAAACATTTTAGAACATTATTAGCACTAGTAGAATCAAGCCTTCCATTAAATTTAAAAGTAAAATCAATTAAAAACTGGCATTTCAACAAAACACACATAGAACTAATTTTAAGGCCAGTATGCATTATGCTTGGAATGAAAAAAAAAAAAAATCTCCCACTTGCAGTTTATTCGAAGGCTACTTCCAACATTTCCGAAGCTCTGCTTGAATTCTGGTTTCAAACCATTCCTCCGCCTCGTGCAAACAAGGCTTAAACCAAGTCTATAAAATTAAACAAAATGAACAACGCGCCGTATTTCGCGCACACTCGCGTTAATAATATTCTGCATAAGAACTTTTTATTACAAGACATCACCAACACTCGTATTTTCCCTTTGTTTTTATTCATATCAATTACAAATTAAATAATACAGTTCGTAAGTTAAAGTTTAATTTAAATACAACGAAGGTACTTTTATGTTAACACAAGTATAAAACGTTTGTGGTACATGACATGTTTCGGAAATAACCACACCCGGGGTGATTTTTTTTCAAAGGTGTGATTCGAAAAGTGTGAAGAAACCGCGAATTAGACTATAGGTGATATGGCCCTCCTTGAGGAGGTATGTATTTATGGAAGATGAAAAACTCTACGCATTACCGCTGGACCGGCTATCAGCAGCACCAGATAACATAAGTAATGTATGATATAGTCTATTCACGGTTTCTTCATACTTTTTGAAACAAAACTTTGAAAAATCACCCCATTTATGACGTGTTTGGTTGTTTTCTAAGCACTTCATGTATCAAAAACGTTTTATGCTTATGCAAACCTAAAAGTACCTTTTTTTTTTTTTGGTTGAATTGAACCCCTGCTTTCATTCTGTCTAGAAATTATAATATTTAATGTATAATTAATATGNTTTTTTTTTTTGGTTGAATTGAACCCCTGCTTTCATTCTGTCTAGAAATTATAATATTTAATGTATAATTAATATGAATAAAACGGATAAAGTAGGTGTCTTCGCAATGCCTAGTAGAAATAGTTCTTATGCGAAATATTACTACACCGAGTGCGCACGAATGCTGTGCGTAGTCCCTTTGTTGTAATTTTTTGGACTCGGTAAAGCTTTGTTCGCACGAGGCGGAAGAATATCCTTGAAGAAGAAATTCTGCAGGGCTCCAGAAAAGTTGGAAGTAATTGTGATTGGCCTATAGCGATAATTTTAGTTTAGTAAGTTAGTAGTAAAATTTCCTTCCCGTTATTCTTCTCTACCTGTCTGGCTGATAAAGACGGGTCCCTTGGTCGTTGACGTGAATGCGATTTCCACTAAAGTAATCGTTACTATATTAATTGTACTCATTTTCATTGCGCTCAATTGGGTGGTAATTAATTTTATGTTGGCTACATTTTCTAAAAGTTTCTTCTGAATCCTGTCTGTAAAGAATTAATTTACAATTTTAAAAAAAATCTTGCTTATTTTTACTTTCTACTTTACGTTGTAAGTCCTTTGTTTCATTAGTGCGTCTCTCACGCACACATACACCAACTGCGACCAAGTGTTTATTGTCCATGAACTTTGAAAAATACTATTTTTTGGCAGCCTTACAATGCTTTGAGTGAATTCACCTTCTCCAGTAATTTTGTGGTGAGAACAGAATTATTTGACTTTCTCCACTAAACTGACGTATCCACTAAAGATAGTTTTGTGTTCATCACAAAAATTTTGCCATTGTAAATTCCCTGCAAACTATTTTTCTCTATAATCGAGTGCATCAATATAAAAACCTTGATATTTCAATATTTATCTTTTTCCAGTCACCTTTTCTTCTTTCCAAGTCACTTCGGTCTTGGTCAATTTATCTTCCATAGCATCTACTTTGCGCATCTAGTGTAACAGTCCTCCTCAACAATTTCTCTACTACCTAGTTTATTCTTCTTTCTACCGAATCCTTTATGTTTCGGTGTCTGAATTATTATCTGTTGCATTTCATTCTGCGCTTCCATATATTTTACCGTGGTTTACTCAACAACTATAAATGAATGTGCCAAAATATTCGCGGAGTAAGATAACAGAAAAAAAAAGCAGTTGCTTNATTATCTGTTGCATTTCATTCTGCGCTTCCATATATTTTACCGTGGTTTACTCAACAACTATAAATGAATGTGCCAAAATATTCGCGGAGTAAGATAACAGAAAAAAAAAGCAGTTGCTTATTCAGAGATATGATAAAAGTTTCAATATATAAAATTTTACAACTTATACAATTTATACAGGTTTATTTAAAAACAAAAATAATATATTAATAATAGCCTTTATTTATTTTGGCGAAGTTAAGGCAGTATAGTCTTCTCGTATCCTTAACCACATATTTTTCAAAAATATTTTAAGCTTAAAACCATGTCCAAAATATAATATAAAATGTAATGGGATTTAAAAGAAATATCTTTGANGGCGAAGTTAAGGCAGTATAGTCTTCTCGTATCCTTAACCACATATTTTTCAAAAATATTTTAAGCTTAAAACCATATCCAAAATATAATATAAAATGTAATGGGATTTAAAAGAAATATCTTTAATAAGGGGGATGTAGATTAATTTCAAAATACTCGCTTAGATCAATTGTGTATGAATATTAACGAACAGTTAATTTCACATGGGAGTATCGTAATATTTGCGATAAATAGACATGACCTCCCAGGAGTGTAAAATTGTATCACCTACGCTTTTCCAATGAAGTACTATATCGTGACCAGACTCATTCTAGATGATACGGTTGGTCAGATTGCATTGGACTTGCATCATCTTTATCATAAACCATACAAACTATACATATGCACATAACATCATCTGATTCATTTGTAGTGAGTTTTTCAAATTTTATTCCAGGAAATTAATTTTTGGCTAGTTTTTGGGCAATTCCAACACATTTAAATTCAAATTTCCGCAATGGTTAAACCAATATTAGCACTTCGTGGTACTTAGTACGATGAATATGCCTCACTACAGCTTCAGAAATAAAAAGATGACTGCAATTTCACCGTCTTGTGCTGGCGCGGAATTATTCTGTCTGAAATATATAAAATACGTAACTACTTAATGTATTATTATATTTTACGCTTCTGATGTAATTACTTATGAAACATGCAAATTTATTATCCGAGAATAAAAACCCAATATTTAAAGGAGGATGGAAGAATTGTTAATACCTGGCAGAATTTTTAGTAGGTAGCAAACAGGCGAGATAATAAAAGATACGGCATCGAGGTAGAATACACACTACATTTTCGTTTCAAATAAAAAAGTACATGAAGTTCGGTATTGTGGACCCCTTTCTCCCTTTTTTTGTTATTCACATTATTTTTCAGAAACTACATTAGAAAATTTACATTCATCCATGTTATATTACAACTTGATATGTCGGTATATGATATACATGACTTACACATGAAATTAAATATTTGCACTTGATATTCTTACATGTCTGCAAAGGTCCTCTTTACCCACACTGTTCGGGTAAAGTGGAACCACGGGTCCATTGTTCCCATCCTAAATTATTAAGAAGTGTGAATCCCAATTGTAATCTATTGCATGGAAGTGTAGAGTTGGTATATGTTTTGGACACATTACAGTTATAAGTGGTGATAACTAACATAAATAAAATGAACATAGTCTGTTACTAAAATAGTTCAGAACATGTTCTTGGCACATATGAAAATAAAATACTAAATTATGATTATGGCACACCAAACACATCTATAAATATGCGTAAAATAGAGACTGATTAGGATTTGAAAATATCACATACAAAGTCCAAAGTTTCGTTATCAACACATTCTTCGTTACACCAGTATAAGCACTGAACCCATTTTTCTCCACATTTATCATCCGAAAATTTTCCACAGTAGTATATACACACAGCGTCAGTTTATCATTCCTGTGATGTTCAACACGTCGCTTCTTGTTCGCAGTCTTCTCAGATACTTCAGTTGTTCACTTTCTGTACTCGTAACTAGATTATAGATGAAATCAGATAATAAAATTCACAATCACATTCTCATAGTTATAACAAATTAACTATTACTAATGAAAATTGAAGTAATGTAAACTACGGTGGGCAAAGTGGACCAGTGCCACTTAAGCAGCAATTGGTAGGGCCACTTAATCTGACCCACGCCATTGTTCTTTGAATGGTGTTGTACACTAAACTACTTACATACTTCGAATTTTAAACACAGATACCTGTATCAGTACTTAAAAATAGTCTAAGTCATTTTGCTATCTTAAATATTTTCAAAACGTTTAACAATCATAGATACCTGCAAAAACTTTGAATTCTGGATCTTCCGTCACCGTATTATTACTTACAGACATAGACTTACGCGCACTCCTCCGGCCGTCCAGGCACCTAATGTATTGTAACCGAGTACTTCATCTGACTCCTACTAGGTCGCAGCACCTACACTACAGTTTATAGCGAGGATACACTTTAACAGAAGGGTCCACAATATCCGAACTTCTTCTATTATACATGACATTTTTTTACAGAATACTAGCACGCTAAGAAGTCTTGCCAGTTTTCTGTTTAACATTTTTTTTTGTAAAATGTAACATTAAAATTGACNAATACTAGCACGCTAAGAAGTCTTGCCAGTTTTCTGTTTAACATTTTTTTTTGTAAAATGTAACATTAAAATTGAAAATTCACAAATAAATCATAAATACATTAAATTGTTTTGAAGATTTCTTAACGTGGCAGTATTCTCTGAGAAAAGTGCGTTATTTATTTTTTTTTGGAACAGTTGTCTTTGAAATTGATGCATTGAGAAGGAATTTCTTTAAAACTAATTCCCCATTTGAACTCCGTGTCTGTAGGCGTAATATACATCGCCCTTAATGACGTAGCGTCTCATGACACGAGGGTCACCAAGTCGGAGCAAAGGTGACCGAGCAAGTGGGAGGTGAGAAGAAATCTGTCACGGCTTGTATCAAGGAATCATCTCGGGATTTGTCTGCAGTCGTAAAAAAAATTTATAAACAAGTGAAAGCCAGGAATGGCCTGGCTGGGCATAGAACCCAGCTCCTTCCAATTGTGACGACAGCGTGGTACGTCACTGCGGCACAAATCACAGCACACTGTTACGAACTAGCTTTTCAGCCAATTCGTACATGAAAGATGCTGGGGACGTAACTCAATAATCACTCAATGACTTCGGTAGAGCACAGAAAATATAAGATGAGTTTTATTAACATCAAGCTTTTACAATAACTTTTTATGTTACCATTGACCGGGGGAGCTTTACATTTAATTTATTATTATTAGTCATTATATTTAACTCACGCCATTTTAATTAACCCTAACTAGAACGTCATCACCTTGTTAATGTTGCCGGAGGATGATTCTACGAGGCGGTTAACGCCGGCCGGACACACCCATATTCCTGGTCTGCTTCGCTGGTCGGGTCGCCAAAAGGACTAAAGATGAAAGACGACGACCCTGGTGTTACGCCGGCCTGTATGAAGCGCGTGGTTCTGTGGCCCTGCTCAGTGGCCGGTGGAGGGGATTTCTGCAACTGTCTTGTTTCGGAAGGATCGACGACCAAATGGTGGCGTTGCAATCCCGATCGTTTCAAGATTTAGTGTTTGAAGGTGTGATCAGGCAAGCCGTTCAGCTAAGGCCAGATCACGCCATAACAACACCTTCCAGATGCGGAGATGCACCACGATGAGAATTAACTAGCTGTATGTTTACGCGGTCTGCTAGACTAAACGACGTGTCTTCGCGAGAAACACGCTCTGGCGAAGTAACAGGACGAGTGAGTGAGCGAAGAGATCTCTGGGTGGCTCTCGACGTCGAAGTCTCGAGAGCCGATGAGGGGTGAAGTGGCGTGAGCATGGAGCAGCGCTGGAATGAAGAGGCGCGGGGAAACGGGAGATCCCCGAGAGAACCCGCCGACCAGCGGCACCGTCCGGCGCGATTACCACATGTGAAAATCCGGGAGCGGCCCCCCGGTTCGCCTGGGTGGGAGGCGAGCAGTCTAGCCACTACACCACCGCGGCCCCCTCGTGACAGGGCGAGGTTCAGCGGACTGGTGGTAGTTGAAAGCTCACCAGTTTGAACCGTAGTCACTTTCTGCAGTGCACTTGGATTGCTGTGGCGTGTCGGGTGGTTATATTCCTCGTTGTTTCTGCCGTGTTCGTCGTCTGAAACCCCGCGGCGGGCGTGGTTCGCGCGCGCTCCATTGCCACTGATGAAGTTCCTGGAACATGCAACCTTCAACGGGACGACACGCCTACAATTTACGTTCGGCGCGGGGAAAAGTGCATTCGCGAATATATTTTGCTCTCTAAGCTTTAAACTGTGAGAACTGAGGCAAATCGGTGCAAATTAGTGCCAGATAACTAAAGGGAGTGATATTTCGCGAAAAGATTTCGAGACAAGATATAGTCCACAGCACTGTAGGGTCGTCCAGCTTCTTTGATTGGCTAAAAAATGTTCTGACCCGTGTTAACCGTTTGCGCACGAATCACGAAGGTTCAGTGTCGGAGTTACTTAGTCCTGGGTGGCTTAGTCAAAGGAGGACACTGCACCAGCAGCCAATGGAGGTACAACAACAGTTGAGGTGTGTATATAGTATCGAAGTCTACTGTGTGCTCCGATTTTTACGCGAAAAGTCACTGGCCCTACAGATAACTAATTAATGTAGTGGCTGAATTTCACTGACTTATTCGTGGGGTTTCCCACTGAATGTCAAGAATTCCTTTGCTCGAAATCACTTGTTCCCGGTTAATTAGCTTGATTCGCCGGTCAGCAGTATGTTATCAACTGACTTTCAGTGAATGTCATGTCACTGGTTGGGATCACTGATTCGGAATCAGAGTGCGCGATGCAGGTTCACGGATACTCAAACTATTGTGAAATCAATATTCAAGGCTCCACTTCACCTCTGGTGCAGTAATTCTTCGTTCTCGTTTCATAACTTCAGTTTAAGTCTAACTATTCAAAATATATGAGTATAGGAAATTTACATTTTACGAGCTGTTTAGCATTTATCGTACACTCTAAGCCCGAACCAGTGATATCAATCAGTGAAATGACATTCACTGAAAGTCAGTTGATAAGCTACTGCCGACTGGCGAGGCAAGCAAATTAACTGGGAAAAAGTGACTTGTAGTAGTGGAATTGTTGAAATTCAATGGGAATCACAAATAAATCAGTGTAATTGAGCCACCATAGTAATTAGTTATCTGGTAATGATTACCCCTCCCGCAATTTTCGCTATTTTCACTGATTTGGCTCAATACTCACTGTTTCAAGTTTAAAATGTACATAAACTTTACTACGTGTTATTTTATAGTTGCAAAAAAGGCAGGAATGTACTGATATTTTAAAATTTATATTATTACATGTGTGACAAAATTTTACTTTGATAGTTTAGATTTCATATTTGCACCGTAGAGTAAAAGGCGAGGGCCACAAAAAAATTTATATTTGTACCACATACTGTTCAAATTCCGTGAATACTTTTTCTCATATTAATGTTTTTAAATATCGCATGGGTTTTGCAAAATTACATATAGAAGTAAACATTTTACTGTTTTTATAATGTACAGATAAAATAAACCGAACTCTTTGCAGAACATTAAACAAGGGCAACTGAAAGGCTTTGTATCAATTCATTTGCAGGTAAACTTAGCGAAAGTTATTTTACAAAAATTCTGGGGCAGCCACAAATAAAAAATATGCGATAATTCCGTTATTTTCGGAAATTTTTTGAAATTGTAAGAACATATCTTAGCGCGATTTTATAGACGTTTTCAAGTCGCTTTCCACATCTTCGTTGAGCGTGAGTGATATAATTTCTGTACCTAAATTAGTTTCCGTTATTTGTACATTTCTAAAACAGTAAAAATTGTTATTTTGACATGTATTTATGGAAAAGCTATGCGCTCAAGACATTCGTTTCGTGAGGAAAGAGTAATTAGTGATAATGTCTAAAATGTTTTACAGTATGCGGTACAAATATAAGATAACGCAGCAAACGCAAAGAGCAGGAAAACTAAACTATTCTGGTTTTTAGAAATATCCAACTACGTGTGAACTAGTTATACATAGGGACACCCGAATTTAGCGATCAGACTTCACGACCAGTTGTATTTCACAACTATTTAGTTCAGATGCCCTTTCTTGATTGGATGAGCGAGGTGTCACGCGTCTTAGGTGTACGCTGGCGAATCACAGACGTACAGTATCGGAGGAACCTAGTTTTGATTGGCCCTTCAAGTAAGAAAATGTCTTCCCACAAAGACTCGCCGCCAATAAGCAGAACACATTATTTAGTATTCCTTTTCGCTCGTATTAATTTGGCCAGACAGACCAGCCTGTATAATGTATTGAAATCTAGCATGTGCCGAAATGTTTTCGCGAAATTCGGGTGTCCCTAGTTGTACATTACTGACAACACCTTTCGCTGTTTAGAATGAAGAAACTCTTGGACGTTTACGTGTGGAAAGAAGTTGTCGAGGAGTTTAAATATGCTTGATGCCATCAAACGATTGCATCATAAAGTTTACAATCATGAACTTAGACCTATGGTTCAGTCGATATTACCCTCAACATGAGTGCGGGTGTCGTTATACTGCATGCAATGTCACGAAATTAGAGATTTAATACTAAGATGTTTTTTTCACGTGACCGCAGCTTGGATTAAAAAGGACTCGACTGTAGATGCCACAAACTGTCGATGCTGTACGCGAAATCGCTAAAATTATTGTTTTCGTTGTCTGGCGGACAAATAGATTACATCGCCTTCAGAAACTTTCCCATTTGAAGCTGTCGTTCCAGTAGTTCTTCCTCTGTGCCTGTCGCTCTGGTTTTCGAAACGCGCACTGACTATCCCAAGGGAAGTAGAACTCCGTTTTCAAATGTCCTGGATGGTTTACGGAACTTTCGTAGAGTGCCGACACGGACACGCTGCTGAAACAGGGACAGTGGTTCTCCCTACCGAGATTGGCATTTTGTCTTGTCGTAAAAGTTCTACAGTAAGCCAAGTATCCTTANATTTTGTCTTGTCGTAAAAGTTCTACAGTAAGCCAAGTATCCTTAAAGCGAAAAGCGTCAATGGCGATGTTATCACCCAGCCACTAGGGCTATACGAACTAGGCCATTACTGAATATTTAAGCACAGCATAAAGTCCTTGTCATTTTACAAATGTCCTTGCTTACTACACACGTTGCCGATCCAATTGAACGGGTCATCTGAGATGAAACCAAGAGGTTAGCTAACGTCTCCGCGTCTCTCGACGACACACAGCCCAATCGTCGTGCTCTAAATATTACTAACTTGGTTTGATATTGCTGATATAGTCTGATCGCATTTTATTCACACGTTTTGAATAAGACCTTTTAAAAATCACCCCATGTATGTCGCGTCTGGTTGTTTACCAAGTATGTTATGCAAGACAAGCGTTTCATACTTCTGGTAACATAAACGTACATTATTTTCGGTAAAACTACACTTCTACTTACATTTTACGTATAAATTTCAATATTTAATTTACAATAAATATGAATAAAACAGTGATTTTGCAATGCCTAGTTAAAAGTAGTTCTAATGTAAAATATTATTACACTAAGTGCGCACGAATGCGGTGCGTTGGCCCTCTGGTGTAATTTTCTATACTCGATAAAGCTTTGTTTGTATGAGGCGGAGGAATATCCTGGAAGTAGAACTTACGCATGGCTTCAAAAAAGTTGGAAGTAACCGTGAATATACTATAGTATCTAATTTGTAGGTCCAGAGGAAGGTATTAAGTGTATTTATGCCATCATGTAGTGATTTACAAAAAAATACTCAAAAGAAGTAATGCCACTTACTGGTTTTGGATATACTTATTCAAATAGTAAAACAGTACACCATCAAAATCATGCTAACGATTTTTGAAACAGAATTTAATTTTTATTAGCTTTATTTACGAAAAAGGAAGGTCTGTTATTGACTATGCATTTTTGGATGTGTACCGATACTAACTTAATTATGTTATAATAAATATACCACAATTATTCAAGAGCAATGAAAACCAGAACTGCAGACACAGAAATAAAATTAGGTATGTAGAAGGTATTGTTAAAAAGAACTATTCACATGCATTATTCTCCTCTACTCCAACTGCTCGTTACTTTTTAGAATGTCTTCTGAACATCCAAGTTCATTTAACAAGCGCCAGTCTGCTCTCGGAGCTGACAGAAGATCGTTACCTCTTTCAAGTAACAAATGGATGTTTTCGCAGCATCCGCACATTCGTTACTTTTTTTTGGGAGATGCAGATTGGCTGTTGTTCACTCAGAACTTTCTGAATCGAGTTCATTAGCTGTGATTTTCTGTAGATTACACAGTTGTGGACTACGTTCCAACGTCATTCACAAGTAGCAGTGAGTCAAATGTCATCGTGTGTTATTCGTTTCCTAATCGATTTTACCAGCTACGCTAACAGCAGTGTCGTTCCAAGCGACGAAAATCGCTGTTTGTAAAAGAATTGACCTAGAAATGNTTTACCAGCTACGTCAACAGCAGTGTCGTTCCAAGCGACGAAAATCGCTGTTTGTAAAAGAATTGACCTAGAAATTTTACCGAAAGAACTTTATGACAGTTAGCTAAGGGTCATTCACCAGCTTTAAACAACAACTTTCGTTACATAGTACGTTTGCTATATGAAACTTCGTCTGGATACTGTACATTAAAGGACTGTTTACGTGTTTCTTGTTGTAGCTTGTAACCGACAGGCTGAATTATTCCTGTATCGCACACCATTAATACATTTGGCTATTGTAAAACTGATTATTTTTTATTATTCTCGAATATTAACCTACATGTGGATTTTATTTGTGATGTAATTTACAGCCAGTATAAAGTACGGTATATAATTGATACGTAATTAAATGTCAAAAACACAGTTTTCCGTTGACGGAACCCAGAAATAAAAATCTATAACATATACAAAAAATGTAAAAAGTGAGTCTGAAATGCGGTGACTTCATTTATTTTATGGTACGCTNTGTTTGTAAAAGAATTGACCTAGAAATGTTACCGAAAGAACTTTATGACAGTTAGCTAAGGGTCATTCACCAGCGTTTAAACAACAACTTTCGTTACATAGTACGTTTGCTATATGAAACTTCGTCTGGATACTGTACATTAAAGGACTGTTTACGTGTTTCTTGTTGTAGTTTGTAACCGACAGGCTGAATTATTCCTGTATCGCACACCATTAATACATTTGGCTATTGTAAAACTGATTATTTTTTATTATTCTCGAATATTAACCTACATGTGGATTTTATTTGTGATGTAATTTACAGCCAGTATAAAGTACGGTATATAATTGATACGTAATTAAATGTCAAAAACACAGTTTTCCGTTGACGGAACCCAGAAATAAAAATCTATAACATATACAAAAAATGTAAAAAGTGAGTCTGAAATGCGGTGACTTCATTTATTTTATGGTACGCTTTGCTAAAGTTATTTTACAAAATATTTAAGGATAATTACAGATTAAAAAAAAAAAACACTTCTCTTATATTATACAAATAATTTAAAAATGCGAAATCTCTTCTCTGTGCCATTACATGGATAGTTTTACTTAACTAATGAACTAATTTTCATCAATGCAATTTTGTCTCTCTTCTGCAAGGGAATTAGTGTGTATTATTTGTGTGGTAAAAAAAATAGATTTTGACATGGGATTTTCCAAATATTACAGACAATCTTCTTTCGGGAATTACATGTGTGCAAGAAGGCAAGAAAAAATTGAAATATGGATCATAAACATTCTCAGCAGAAACATATACCTCAAATGAGAGTCGTTGGGTTGCGAAACTGCGATCGTTATAAGAAACATCATCTTCATTCTTTTCTTCATTCGTTTGAACAAAGAAATGGACGTTCTTTCTGAATATTCCTTTCATGTCTAATTAAATTTTTCTCGAGTTGCTCGTTACATAAATCTCTGACATTCTTAATTATGTCGGAGCATTGTTCAGCGGAAGGTCAGAAATCCTTTCCACTTACACCACAGCCCTTGTAGCTGCTTTGTCCTCCGCGTGGTGGGAATATGCGTGCAGTGCGTATACCAGTCGTGCAGTAATGTTACCGAGTCCCAGGATTAAACAGCTGCTTTGTCATCTGAACTGTCGTAACAGATAAGCTTGGACTAACGTCGAAACAAGGTGTACATGAATTTCTTACGTCATTTGAAATGCTGTTACACTTCTGAGCGTGTTTCAACGGAACATGTCAAGGCCCATGCAAATGTATCGCAGCGCGTAATTATCGGACATAATTTCCAAAATATAAAATCAAGAACAGAATTTGTACTGCTTGGCATATTTTGAAGGTTTTTTGTTATTGACAACATGTTTAAATTAAAAAAAAAATCACGCACAACATTAGTTGATATAATGTATGGTTTTCGAGTAAAAAATCGTTGAATATTGTTTTGCATTTTAACGTTCAGAAACCACATAAACAGTAGGTCTACAAACATATAATATCATACTATGTAACAGTTTATGATAGCTAAATAAAAATATTTCTTAACATTAAGCTAATTTCATTTTCTCGAAAGCTCCAGTTGCAAAATTCTGTTCAAAAATGTCTTTCTTCAAGATATGACGTAACATTTACCGGAGGGGGGGGGGGCGAGGGTATACATTCCCCCTCCTTAAATTTAGTATATTGCGCCAGAATGAAAGTAAATAAATGGACATCCGAACTTTTTTGGTTCACCCAGATGCGTTGATATATATATATATATTTATTTATTTATTTTCAAATGTTATGATGCAATTTTGATACTTATCTACACACGCGCTTCTAGGTTATAGACTTTCTTCTATCATTTATGTACAATGAAAATTAGTTTTTGATTGCAACAAAATGAAATTTANTTTTTTTTTCAAATGTTATGATGCAATTTTGATACTTATCTACACACGTGCTTCTAGGTTATAGACTTTCTTCTATCATTTATGTACAATGAAAATTAGTTTTTGATTGCAACAAAATGAAATTTATAAAATAAGCAAAAATGTCTCAAGACGGACGACAAAATATGTGCCCCCTCATAAATTGGAGAAGTTGTTCTGCCACTGCTCGATCTGTAGACAATATCATTTTGTCAAATATAACACATTAATTTTTACACTGAGTGGACTGATTTAGTAGTTTATACCCCTATGTTTTTCTTCAAAAAGTTGGCAATTTCTAATTTAGCGATTTCTAATCCCTGGCGAGCCATGAGCGTATATGTGCCCTTTTCAGACGTACGTTTAGGTTATTTTAGTATGTGAGCAACCCCAGTCAAATGAATGTGGTTTTGCACACTAGCATCAATTGTTTAGTTTTTCTGCTACTATTTGTATTGAATGCTTTTATATTGACATGTTACTATCGCGAGCGAACATGCAGCTGACAAGAATCAAAGGAAATAAAAATAAAATATTATGCAAAATAGTTTTATTAAAAGTACTTTCAAAAATATTTTCTGAGAGAGGAATTTAATCGGGGAGGCAACGGAAGTTTTTGAAAGAAAAATCAAGAACATTCTTTATAAAAAATAAGTTTTTTCCGGATAATTATTTGAGTACCTGGCAATCTACCTGGAAGTCAATATATTCAATTTACATATTGCAATAAACTCCACCCCTACCTTACGTTTCCGTGTTAAGTAATAATTCAAACGGTCATCACGAGGGCACCAATAAATTGCCAGATGTGGTCAAAAAATCACGTGCTATAAACATTTGAACACCTTACAGCCTAACGAGTATGCGTGTATTATACAGTATTAAGCGCTAGTTTTGCGACATTGTCTCGCCTTGGATGATGTGCGGATTGCCTACCTGCAGGCATTGCAAACATCTGTATACAAATCCACGAACGAGGCGAATTTCAAATAACTATTACAACTCCCCCTTAAGTATTTGATTATTCTGAAATGAAGATTTAATACGCTGTTCCGCATTTCATGATTTTTAGCAACTGACAAAATACCACAAATTATTTGGTAAAAAAAAAAATAACTCGAACTGTTGCAGGATAATTCATTTAAGGCATACATTAAGACATGGTTTCTGCCACCCCATTGATTTTATTTGATTGATTGTTGATTTAAGCTTTTAAGAAGAAAACTTACTATAAAGAGACAAGAGGCTATATAACCCTTGATACGTGTACCTCACATTGTCTGTATGACATGGCATCACAACAACCAAAGCAACATTTTCCTANGACTATATAACCCTTGATACGTGTACCTCACATTGTCTGTATGACATGGCATCACAACAACCAAAGCAACATTTTCCTACAATTTATATAATGCAAACTTAATTTGAAACTTCGTATGATGTCGATTAAGACATATTTATTGTTTAATAGTTCAGATCTCGTGTCTTCAATGAATGGTGTAGTACGTTTTCTATATACATTTTTTAAAAACCTAAATCTGCGTAAAGTAAAAAAGAATTCAACGTGGCGAATGAGCAAGCCTTAATCGAAAATTGCGGCCACAAAAAAAGGGGTGTATCAAAGAGACGGTCTTTGAAACACCATGCTCCGGCTTCCTGGTCGAGACTGACGCCATGGTCTGGCGAGCGGTAATTAATGTCGCGATGGTTTGCAGCCAATCAGAGCGTATCATCCGCGACGACTGACACCTGCCGGTCGTCCATTACCCCGTATTTGGTTGGCGGGTACATAGAATGAAAAAAAAAAGAAACAATGAAGGAAGGGACGGTGGACAACAAAGCCCAAGCCCACGCGCCTCCGTGAGCCGTGCTCGTCCGCGCAAGCAAAACGAAGCTTTTCACGCCTGCATTTCTCCCTTCTCCCCCCCCCCAACCATAGCTGTGGNGCGTTCGTGGGTGTCTGGAAACACTCCACGCACGATTACTTTCAACTTTCCTGAAGCACCGCTTAAGTTCTACTTCCATGATATTCCTCCGCCTAATGCAAACAAAGCTTAACCGAGTCTAAAAAATGGCACCAAGGGGAACAACGCCTCGCATTCGTGCGCACTCAGTGTAACAGTATTTTTCATAAGAACTATTTCTTGCCAGTCATTACCAACACACCTATTTTCTCATTGTTTTTTATTCGTATTAATGATAAACTAATGATTATAGTGTGTAGATAAAATATAAATACATGTTCAATCTAACGTGAAATAAGGTACTTTTTATGTTAACGCAAGTATGAAACGCTTGCGATACGTGGAATATTTAGGAAACGACCAAGCACGTCATAAATGGGCTGATTTTTCAAAGGTTTCATTGAAAAAGTGTGAAGAAACCGCGAATAGACTATACATAAAGACGAGAACTGTGAAGGAAAAGGCGGAATAACTTAGGACCACGAACGTGAGATAATATAGGCTCGATGGTTTGCAAGTTTGTTTTGTTGGTATTGTCTGATAGTCAGGTCTGTGAAAATGGATGGTGTGATAATATGGTTGCTTGGTAGTTCAGAATGATTGTCTAGAATATTTGGACAGTAGGTAGGGACATGTGTAGGGCGGAAAGCACCGAGTGATTGGGGGGAGGGGGAGGGACTTTTGGGGAAATATATCTCTAGTCCATCTTGTCACTAATTTGTCCCAACATAAAATCTTTATTTCCTGATCTAGTGGTTAAAAGTAACTTTTACCCATTGGATTTGTACTGTTGGTTTCTAATATTTTAACCTAATTTTGTCGTGTGTTCATGCCCTCAATTCGACCTTAAAAAGACAGATCTGGTCACTTGCCTAGTGTCTTAGAATGGAATACTGAACTTGAGAACTGTTACAAAAACCAATTATTCTTAATTATGAAAATTATGGTTTCATGACATGATATAGATGACAGCTTCATAAAAAAACCAAATAATTTGAAAAATAACATTTATAAAATCTTTTTAACGTAAATGTGAAAATTTTAAAATTAAAAACCTTGATTTGTAGAATTTTTATTTGTTATTGGGTAAAATTTATTTAAAAAGCTGGTGGCCAACATTGGCAAAATGTTGTTTATTGGTTGGCCTTATGTATGCAATAACACGTATTGCCAACACATCACCAACATCGAAACATGTAAGTATATTTTTCATTGGTAAATCACCGTGTTAATGACTCTGAGAGACAAAACACGCTACACTTAAAAGTGTGCACACGACCATAACATTATGTTGGGCCAATGTTACATTTCAGTTGGCAACCAACATGAAAGCCACGTTGGGCCAACGTGGGCCCCTGCAACATTTCGGCGTTGGGCCGAGGTAATATGCCAACGTGGGCCCAACGGAACTTCCCGAGAGTACGCACAGCTGAAACTATAACTAAGAAGTGATGGGGGAAAACAGGCGTAGATACCGTAAACATACTCTTGACAAGAGAAGCAACTATGGGCGGAGTAGTAACACACGTGTGCAGAGTGGTTGGTTTTTGAGGCGGGACCTGCAGTCATCTGAAGGGTGACATGGAATGCAACCCTAAAACTAAGCAAGGGAGTAATGGAAATGGCGGGAAAACAACAACAACAAGAAGCTCATATTGACCCAGTCCCCAGCCTCTTCTGCTGCCAGTGGGTTAACGACGTAATATATTTTCCATTATGATTATGTTGTAATTATTTTCACTGTTGGTTAAAGAGCCCAATAGGTGTTGGTTCGTTTCATCTTTACGATATTACGTTTGCCACACACACTCGTCTTAACGACGACTGTGGATTGTTCTCCGGGTGAGATTCTCAACGCACTGCCAGCACGAGTCTTCTTCATGAGCCTGACATCGGACGTAAAGGTCGGTTCTCGGATACATTTCGTGTATGCAAGATACGTGTACATAGAACGTTCACAAAGATGCACTGAAGAAATAACAGTTTTTTTGGTGACCCAAAAAAAAAAACTTGTTGGCGATCACAAAATTCTTTTGTCAATATAGACATAACAAAAGATTTTGTGGTGCCAACAAATTTTTTTGTTATTCCAGTATTTAGTGGAAACTGCAAAATAACGTTTGTGGTCACCAATAAATTCAGTGTGTTTGTAGGTAAGTCGCAGCAAAAATGTTACGATGATAGCAGAAATACTGGTTTGTGAGGTTCACAAAGGTGTTTTGCGGGTTGTGGGCTTTCGTAGGTAGGTATGGTCTAAAAACAATTAAACACTAAATTCAAAATCGTTATTAGTGGGATTCGAATCTTGGATTTTCCAACTACGAGCTGATCTTGTCGCCATTACGCTAACTTACTCAACCATAAATCTTAGTCTTCAGCATGTCTATAACAGAAATCTAATACGTGGCACACGCGACAAGGCTTGCACACTTCAACTCATGGAAATTCTATTTTCTGGAATAATTTACGTGTAGCATTTTCTTGCTTGGAATAAAGGAATGATTTAATCCGTTCATAAATACTTAAAGAGTATCCCTAATGAATTAGTTCGTAACCTGGTGCAAATAACCGATCACATACCAATATGGCGTCTTGGGCAGACAGAAGTGGACCACTTCGAATATGCCAGAACGTATGCCGCAGCGAAGTGTTTAACTGTAGATAACACGAATGCTGTTTCTGACAACTAAATATTTCGTGGCAGACGATAAACTTTTTTCCAATAAAAAAATATGTTCCTAAGTCACTCTACCTATTATTGGGCACCACAATCTGTTTTTTTTTACCAACAACAAAATCTCGTCTCGGAAAGGATCAACCAAACAGTTTTTGTAGCCACTACAATTTTTTTTCATTTAGCGTGTTTTATAGATAATGGACACACATCTTATGTTCAACCAATCACACATGACTTAGAAATTAACTTGATTTTTAGTGAGGCAGTGATTTACCACCAAATATAATAATTAAGAAGATTTTTTTTTTTTTAGAAATTAAATAAATATAGCAGTACAATATAATATTTGTTATTATTCTTTCCTCCTTTAATTATATTGGCTGAATGTCCTACGTACGCGACGCGAAATGAAATATCGGCATTTCGTACACTTCTACACGTCGAGGGTGTTCCTACACGACACGTAAGGCGATGATCGTGAACCGTTTCGTAAGAATACCTTCACTCATCTCGATATGTACACGTTCATTACGTACACGTTTTTCATCGTAAACCGACCTTAAGGCTCCCGCCTACCTGGCTTTTGAACTGCGCTGCAGTGTGTTCGAAATACTCGTCTTTCCACGGAACAATTAAACGTGTGTCCAATAAATAACACCACACATCAGACGAGGGCTGTTGAGTGCTTTCAAACCGTCACGCACATTCGAAACACAATTTCATAGCACTCCAAAATAGCCAAAAACGGCTTTTCCAAAGAACTGTTACCGAAATATACGCGTCAGATACATACAAAAGTACCCGAGGGCCCTGAATTGAACATTCCCACAGACTTTCCGCCAATATGATAACAGGGTCGCCGCTGAAAGTCCCTTAGGTACACGCAGAGCGACGAGAACACTCCACGCCAGTTCAGAGCCTTGAGCGTAGTGGCGATGGCTCACTTACAGCGCGAGGCAGTGTCACCCTTATCGTTACCGCGCTTCAAGGCCTCGAACGCGGGAAAAAAGTTCCAGGTAGGCGGAATCCTTAAGAGGGGACAGCAAACGGATCCATTTGGAAAAGAGGGCTGGAGGGGGGGGCATGAGTTTCTTGAAAAAACCCGCCGGCTGCTTTGTTTCCCACGAGCGAAATTCCAGGCTCGACCTCGCCGGGAGTCGAACACGGAACCCCTCGATTGTAATTAACTGTGTAGAAGGTAGG
>NQII01001819.1:151834-164186 GCA_002778355.1 Clitarchus hookeri
CGTCCTACGCTAGCGTTATTGAAAATACTGTACTCTTGGTATACCATATACCAACTTCGACATATCTCCAATCACTACAGTTTTAATTTATCTTATGCAACATTAAAAAATAATAATAAACTGTATATGAGTAACATATATCATAATAGCGATTAGTTTAACCAAATATGGTAAGTTTACGGTACGTTTTTCTTTATTTATTTACTATTCATACTTTTTATTTGTGCATTTTATTTCGTGTTGGTAGCGACCGTATTATTTTATTGGTGGAAAGTATGTGGGAAGATTAAATGCAGGGTCAATTGAGTAGTTTTGTACGTAGGTATCTGAAGCGTGTATATTGAGATACGGGATTTTGGAAAAGCCGTTTTTAGCCATTTTGGAGTAGGCCTACTCTGAAATTGTGCTTCTAATGTGCGTGACGTCTTGAAAGANGAAAAGCCGTTTTTAGCCATTTTGGAGTAGGCCTACTCTGAAATTGTGCTTCTAATGTGCGTGACGTCTTGAAAGAACTCAACAGTCATCGTCTGACGTGTGTGTTCTTTTCGTACATCAACACATTAGACGAACGTTTAATAGTTTCGTGGAAACATGGCGTATATGAAACGCACTGCGACGCAGTTCAAGCACCAGGTAGGTGGGAGCCTTAAGGTTCTATCTCACGCGACATTTTAAATTACTGGTTTATAGCTTATTTCAGTGATTNCCAGGTAGGTGGGAGCCTTAAGGTTCTATCTCACGCGACATTTTAAATTACTGGTTTATAGCTTATTTCAGTGATTCAGGGACACTTATTTCGAAACCACGGCAATACCTCTCTGCAGCGTTCGTATATTGCACTGTTTTTTTAAATTATCGACAGATTCTTGCCATTTCACAATTAGCAGCTAACGCGTAGACAAATTTTGGCGACAACATTTGAAGGTATCTGTGAAAATGTAAACGTGCTGTAATAAGAAATATTTAGTTACGTCACTGAAAAGACATTTATGGCACGGCACATAAACAAAAAACTCCACGTGGCAGATGAGACCAAGCATTAAGGTTCCCGCCCACCTGGCTCTGAACTTCGTTGCAGAGTGTTTGAAATACAATCCCCCCCNATGAGACCAAGCATTAAGGTTCCCGCCCACCTGGCTCTGAACTTCGTTGCAGAGTGTTTGAAATACAATCCCCCCCCTCCAACTATTAAAAGTGCGTCCAACGCACTGGTCTACTATAAGAACACGTACTTCCAGACAAGGCCTGTNCCCCCCCTCCAACTATTAAAAGTGCGTCCAACGCACTGGTCTACTATAAGAACACGTACTTCCAGACAAGGCCTGTTGAGTGCTCTCAAGACGTCACGAAAATGAGAAACACTGTACTATTTCAGCCCACACCTTCATAGTAAAAAAAAAAACTTTTTGAAAGCGTTGTATCTCAAGATACACGCATCAGAAAAATGCAAAAGTACTCGAGGGTCCTGCATTGAACGTTTGTACAACAATACAATGATAGGATCACCGCTTGCAGTCCCGTACGTACACGCAGCACGACGAGAACACTGCACGCCAGTTCGCAGCCCTGAACTTAGTGGCGATGGCGCACTTGATGTGCCTAACAGTGTAGCCCTTATCGCTTCCGTGCTTCTCCGCCTCGACAGGGGGCTGCGGTGGTGTAGTGGTCAGGCTACTCGCCTCTTACATATGTGAACCGGTTTCGATTCCCGGCGGGGTCGCTCCTGGGTTTTCGGATGTGGGAATGGTGCCCGGATGATGCCGTTGGTCTGTGGGTTTTCTCGGGGATCTCCCGTTTCCCCCGTATTTGCATTCAGGCGTTGCTTCATACTCACTTCGCTTAACCTCTATCGGCTCTCAAGACCTCGGAGTTGAAAGCAGCCCAAATCTCTCCACTCCACTCGGTCTTAAACGCAGAAAGTAGCTCCAGGTAGGCGGGCCCCTTAATTTATAGCAATTTTAACTAATTGTTGCCAACTTTACTACGGGGGCTTTAATCGGTGTTCGCGATGTGAGTGAGTGAGTGAAGAGATTAGGGCGGTTCTTAACACAGCGGTCTTGTGAGCCGATGAGGGTGATTGAGGCGAGTATGGAACGGCGCCAGATGAAAGGGCGGGGGGAAACGGGAGATCCCCAAGAAAACCCGCTGACCACCGGCATCGTCCTGCACGATTCTCACTTGCGAAAATCCTGTGACCCCTGCCAGAGAGTTCGCGATATTATGCACGTGGTTATGGGCAGGTTGATTTCGAATCACTCAACAGTGAACGAGCAGTACCGGCCTATTCCGTGGAGTTCACAGCGGTGCTGTGCGGGCTAACTTACCTTGTTGAAAAGCGAGTTTGCTAGTGCGGAAAATGGGCTTGCCTGAAGTGGTTGAAAGGGGGTGTAGGCTGTGGTGGCGAGAGAAAGAGAGAGACAGCTAGAGAGAGAGAGAGAGAGAGAGAGAGAGAGAGAAGAGACGCCACTTCAAATCACGGGTGGCAAACGGAACTCGGGGGGTGATCTGCTAATCGCGGCCGTTTGGTGGCACGCACCGTCACGCCAAACTCTACTCGACCTCGTCGAAAATCTGCCCCCCCCCGGGGGGTCGGGTTACAGGAGGTCAACTCGCACATGACGATCTCCCCTTCCCCTACGCCCCTTCTCAAATCCCCGAGCCGCCCGAACCCACGCCTCGATTCGCTTCCCCTGCCCATAGACGACCGAACATTTCCCAGGAGTCGCGTTGGTGTAGTGTTCGCACTATAGCCTCGCCGGGTTATGTTCAAGGGGCCGATACTTTATAGGCCCTGCCGAGTCACCATTTTCTCAGTCACGGTCGCGTTGCCAACACAAAAACAAAATGGAAATTTGACCATGCTTAAAAATTGTGAACTTCGGTTGCTGCTCAGTTCTTGAGCGTCGCGCCCAATTCTCTCGCTTCGAAAGCTGCGCCTCGCATTAGGCTTCTCAGGTGCCCAAAATGTTTACATATTTTAATTTATTTTTTAAGCGTCAAATTTGAATTTAATAAAAGTGAAAAAAATCGGAAAATTAATTTTCGAAACAAATAAACGAAATTAAATAAACTTTAATTTATTTCATATGGCAAATAAATTTCATAGTATCACAAGAAATAAAGGGTGTAATACTCGCACGAGCACGAATACCACTACGATTCAGTTTGGCGTAGACGACGTAAGAATCCTCGTGTAGGCGACGAATCATTTTGGCACGGACGGGGAAAGAGCGCCCCCATTAGGGCGACGATTCAATTTGCCACAGAAAGGGAAAGTATCCCCATAAGGCGATGATTCAATTTGGAACGGACGGGAAACAGTGTCCCCATTAGACTACGATTAAATTTGGCACGGACGGGGCAAGAGTGCTCCCATTAGACTACGATTCAATTTGGCACGGACGGGGAAACAGTGTCCCCATTAGACTACGATTCAATTTGGCACGGACGGGGCAAGAGTGCCGCCATAAGGGTGACGATTCAATTTGGCACGGACGGGGAAAGAGTGCCGCCATTAGGGTGACGATTCAATTTGGCACAGAAAGGGAAAGCGTCCCCATCAGGCGACGATTCAATTTGACATGGACGGGTAAAGTGTCATCTTGTATGCGACGATTCAATTAGATATGGATGGGAAAAGCGTCCTTATGTAAGCGATATCTATTTTCAGCCACACTTGCATCAAATAATTTCGCAGTTTGGCCAGATTTCGTGGATATCTTCCCCGGAATTTTTCTCATTGTTCCAGGTATTCCCACAGATTTTCAAGCTGGTTTTAACCTTAAGAGTATGCGGTTCATTCCAGATGTGTAAATGTTCCTGTATGTTATTCATGCTAATCATTCACATTAGCAACAATATGAACACGATTATTGTCACCTTGGATTACAAAGATAGAACTTTTATATTCTTCGGTAATATGGTGAATAAAATGCAAAAACTGATTATCCAGCAGTTAAGTGTAGCCATATGGCGCTAATTTCCTGTCACTTCAAAGTACCCGTCTTCAAGTAACTGAAACATTCTCAGAACATCAGAAAACAACTTCGAACCACACCTTGTATGCAGTCGTGATGGAAGACTCCCTGTGGTCTACGATCAACGCATAGCCTAGAATCATTCCCAGAAAGGCAGAAATGAGAGTCATTGAACCAGGTTACATTTTTCCTTCATGAACAGTCCGATGTTTGTGTCTCATCTCGCTACCCCACTCCCCGTGTTCATGGCGTACAGTTCCCTACGGAGTGTTCTTTCATAAATTGGTTGCGAAGGTCCTTTGTTGACTTCTAGAAACAATTTTACAACGTACATTTTTTGTACGTTTTACAAACAAATTCTTTGCAAACTAGATGCCAATCTTTTTCAAGTGAAATATTGTATATTTACAACACACTGTTTTATGAAACATACGAAAGTGTTTAGGAATTTTTATGTTTATAATTAACTCTAAGCCTTACAGTACTTGCTTGTTTAAATTCAGCATTTATTTTACACATTCCTCCATAATGTGTTGAAATATTTACTCTAAGTTATTTGTAGAGTTACAAAAATTATCATAGTTACTATAAACAAAAAAAAACCGTTCGTAAAAGTACAAAGAAGGTTTTACAGTGTAGTATGGAATCAAAGCGATTTTTATTCATAATCAATGCAACAGGCCGAAGGCCCCAGTCTTTTAATACAGTTCCTTGCCCACAATTTTGAAAATAATTTCCTGAAGGCTGGCATTTTTTTGCCATTGCTGGTAGATCACCATGATCGTACTCTTCGATTCACATGAAAATTCAGCTACTTCATTCACACTATAGCCTTTGACACGCTCAACTGTAATCATTCCTTTCTTTCCAACCACTAACTTCTGCTTTGGTCCTCATTTTCCACACATGAAATGAGACATCCACTGCACTGTATCACCTCTTCGCAATCTACGAGTCTCGTAGAATACCGCGCAGTTAAGTTGGTAGACAGGCAGGCAGGGCTCGACATCTCGTCGACAGCGAGGTCGTTAGAGAAGGAGCAACTTGCTCAGGGAAGTACAGCGAGGTCGTTAGAGAAGGAGCAAGTTGCTCGGGGAAGTACAACGAGGTCGTTAGAGAAGGAGCAACTTGCTCAAGGAAGTACAGTGAGGTCGGTAGAGAAGGAGCAACTTGCTCAGGGAAGTACAGCGAGGTCGTTAGAGAAGGAGCAACTTGCTCAGGGAAGTAGGAACGGGTAAGGAATCGGCCATAGTGTATTTTAAGAATCCATCTCAGCATTCGCCTGGAGTGATTCCGGGAAACCATGGAAAACCAAAATCAGGACGGCCGGGCCAGGATTGTAAACCAGGAATCACCAAATGCGAGTCTGAAAAATTACCACTGTGTTGCTTCGCTCGGTTCAGGCAGTTATTTAAAGCCCGCTTATTCTGGCGGAATTCCTTCTCCAGGAGATGGCATCTCCAAGAAGCTCATGTTTGAGTACAGCTCAAAATGTTTTCAATATAACTAAAATGCCGTGAAGAAATTTATTGAATATTTATTAAGTGGCTCGCCTGTAATTTTACTTCAAGTTTGTGGTAAAATTCAAATCCATAAATCGTTGATGTTAAACCTGATCGCTGGCGAACCAAGTGTCGCATTCCAATGAAATTTCTTCGTGACTCTTGTTATCTCAAGAAAGAGTTTTAACTGTAACGAAAACATTATGTTAATTAAAATTTGCAATATTTGTTTAACAAAATATTTACATTCAAGCTAAATTTAAATTATTGAAAGGTAGTTTTTCCACTGTTTGTTAATTTTGACTGAATAAATAACATAATACTGCAAAACATTAAAAATATTCACAACACATGGGTACAAATTTCGTCGCTTTAATAACCTAAAATAATGGGTAATTGTTTTAACTTTGCGTTGCACGGGTACGCGTAGAAAGGATAAAGACTATGGAAATTGCTGATCGTAGCCTATCCACAGTATCTTCACAATTTTTGAATTAAACCATTGGAAAATCACGTGTCTGGTAGTTTCCTGAATATGGCATGTTCCTCAAGAGTTTTATACTTGATTATACATAAAATTATCTAATTTTTTAAATTTAACTTCTACGTATATGTTTTCTATAACATATAATATTTTATTTACAGTTAGTATGGATAAAACAAAGAGTAAATATAGTTTTGTTGTGATACCTAATAAGAAAATTTCTCATGTAAAATATTATTAATCTAAGTGCACACAAATTTGGTGCGCTGTCCCCCTTGGTGTATTATTCTTGACTTAGTTATGCTTCGTTTACACGAGGCGGAAGAATAGCTTGAAAGTAGAACTTTAGTAGGGCTCCAGATAAGGCGTAAGTAACTATGAATGGACTATGCATTGGTATCTGAACCACGTAATATCTCACTCGGTGCTCATAGATTCAGTCATGTCAGTGTTTGTGCGCGAACCATACAGCATGGCACCTGAGTTCAAGTGCCAAGTTATCTCGACTGTCTTTCAACTAAAATATCAACCGTTACCTTGCGAATTAAATCTTGGCATTTTCAAGTTAAACCGTTGTCTATCATTCAAACACGATTCGTCATGCACAAAAAACAAAATTTATGCCTCATGTTCAATAGCTGCTGCTGTTAAGAGTCTCGACGGAATTCGGTAGGCATGAAAATGAACGCAGAAAACAAACGACAACAAATGGCTTCTTGAATTCGATTGAATGACACTAATTTCTTTTTCACGTTAAACTGAAGTTGGGTCACTTTCTTATACAGGAATTGTAACTTTACGTCACTGTTAATTTAATGTTATACAGACTGATATGCAACATGTACCTGAAATGTATCGAAACTGCAAAGTTATTAACGCAGTGAGACCCATTTTAACTTGTATGTGAATAGGCCATTAGCGTGCACGGCCTCCAGATATCCTATGCTTAAATAACGAAGCACGTCGAAACCCCATAAGCAGTATCAAAATCCCGACAAACTGAAATTTACCGTACTGTTAAACGTGGTCTATGCTGCTCTAAGTTTGAATATACTTATTTTGTTGATTCAATAGTTATTTTATCTTACAAGTTGATGTCTTTAGGGTCTATTATAGTAGCTCCAACCTTGATTTTGAATGGACGTAGTCTTACTTTATTACGCCAAAATACAGGCTAACCGTTTCATATTTTTTAACAGCTGGTTTTGCACGTGATAAAACTGTAGTCTCTCTTCTTAAGCATACCTTACACTTTATTTATTGTTTGGCCTCAACCGACTTTTGATCAGTATCTTTGCATTTTATTCTGCTACCTCAGCATTCGAATGAGTCTATCTCAGTTTTTAATAGTATGCTGTTTAATGCTGTACTAATACATGGATTGATTGTAAATTGTTCAGAAAAATGAAGATGAAATAATATAACAGGGAGGATGGGAAGATATGTAATAATGGCAAGTTATGGACGACATTTGAAAAAGTAAGAGTGACGTATGAGATCATTCCTAACAAGAGGAAGAAAATGGAGATGGGTGGACAGATGCGGTCTTGAAAGTCGATGAGTGTGTAGCGCCAGAATGCAAGGACGGGGAAAACGGGAGATCCCGAGAAAACCCGGAGACCAGCGGCACCGTCCGCCACGTATCCCTCGGGTGAAAATCCAGGAGTGACCCTGCCGGGAATCGAACCAGGTTCGCCTTGGTTGAGGCGATCGCTCTAGCCGCTTCACTCCCGCGGCCCCAATGGAAGAAAAAAAAAAGTGAACGATGATATCATATTTTGCTCATTTGATTACTGGACTAAGGAACTTCTAAGCGAAAGCATTCACTCCCCATCTTGTGCAATCGCCAAAGTTGAGTAGACGACACTCTAGAGCACGTGTTAAAAGTATGTCTAAAAAAAAAAGCTAGGAGAGTGGCTGCAAGTAATCGTAAGAAAATGTGGCGTTGTTTCTTGAATAACCTCTACGTCTATACTCTCTGGAATGAATTCCAAAAAATAATCCGCAAAAAAAATGCGATGATGTAAAACGTGCCAAAGTAAAAGGAGCAGTATTTCTAGTGACTCCCGTTTCAGGCGATTGACAAGTAAAAAAAATTTTTTTTCAAACAGAAGCCGTAGAAAACCGCGCACTTAAAGGATGGATGAAAGCAAAAAATGTGGTGTTTGGCACCATACTTACCCGAGTACAGTTGCGACGAGGGACTTGATGCGGTAAAACTTGTTAGCCCAGCAGAGCAAGTGCAGTGCAAGTACTTAACAACCTTGCTTGTCAGCTCTCCCGCGCCTCATCTTGCGTTCTCGGAGTTGATTGGTCGCTGCAACATCTGCACGTGAATTTCCACGCCACGAGAAGAGCAACTCATGTTCATTTTATTTCAAGCACATCGCAGCATACACGAGAATGAATAAATTTGGCAATTAGAAAGAAAATATATTTTGCTAGACCTCTGTGAAAAAAAAAAAACTGGCTCTTAGGAATCAATTCATTTTTCAAACATTTTATTTCGATAACTTCAAACTGGAACAAATTNGTGAATTTCCACGCCACGAGAAGAGCAACTCATGTTCATTTTATTTCAAGCACATCGCAGCATACACGAGAATGAATAAATTTGGCAATTAGAAAGAAAATATATTTTGCTAGACCTCTGTGAAAAAAAAAAACTGGCTCTTAGGAATCAATTCATTTTTCAAACATTTTATTTCGATAACTTCAAACTGGAACAAATTTTCGATTTATTGCAGTTTAATTTTGTACATGTAAAATTATTTAAACNTTTTCGATTTATTGCAGTTTAATTTTGTACATGGAAAATTATTTAAACCTATGTCACTCGTTTACTGGCGCACAGAAACTGGTAATGAATAAAAAAGAAAATACTGATATTAGCCTAAATTAAATGTTAATACCATTGAATAAAATGCCATTCATGTATTAAAAAAAGTAAAACATATATATCCTATTGTTTGTTTAAAATCACAAAAACTAAAAAATAACATATTTTATTCAATTTCTTAAAGGTTCTGTGCAAGAAAAGATAAGAAAAAAACACTTTTTTTTATCAAACATGCCTAAATGATGCCTTGAATTATTTATTAAAATTCCTGTAGTTAACAGTTTAAAAACCACTTTTTTTTAATTTGTTAGTACAACTATGACTAGAAAGTATCCCCGGTTTGGAGTGTGTATATAGTGTAAATAGTGTACTGTGGACGTGAACTTCGTAGATTGTTACTGGATTGTTGGCGACCCTGCATACAGCAGGGAACTTCAGGCTGCCAGGTTGGCCAGCCTAATTCTCGATCAGAAATATTCAAGATAGCGTCGTAGCCTTGTTGTGGGTTAGACGATAGCTCACGTCGCATTTTTTGTTATGTCGCTGTTCAGCAATGCAATCATGCGTTATTGTTGTCATTACTGTTCGCCATTGCGTTGTTCGTGCAGCATCGCCCTAGTATGTTATAGTCNGCAATCATGCGTTATTGTTGTCATTACTGTTCGCCATTGCGTTGTTCGTGCAGCATCGCCCTAGTATGTTATAGTCCATTCTCGGCTACTTCCAACTTTTGCCCTGCAAAATTTCTACTTCCATGCAAGTAAAGTTTAACCGAGTCCAGAAAATAGCACCAGAGGGACAGTGCACGGAGTTCGTGAGATTTCTGTGTCATGATATTCTGCATAAGAACTATTTNAGAAAATAGCACCAGAGGGACAGTGCACGGAGTTCGTGAGATTTCTGTGTCATGATATTCTGCATAAGAACTATTTATTACAAGGCATTACCAACCCATCTATTTTTGATCTATTTTTATTCATATTAAATATAATTGAGTTATTATAATTTATGGATAAAATATAAGTAAAAATGACATTTAATAAAAAATAAGATTTTTTTATGTAAGCAGAAGTATGAACCGTTTGTGGCACATGACATATTTAGGAAACGACAACACGTCATACATGAGGTGATTTTTCAGAAGTTTGATTCAAAAAGTGTGAGGAACCGTGAATAGAGTAGAGTATGAAGTTGCTACATGAAAGAAATAGTAATTTAAAATGCTAATTATTACAATTCGTAACACTAAACAGGGACATTATTTCCACACTAATATCGCAGTGTTATGTTAAGAGCAGCTGTATGCATGGTTGGCAAGCGACGTGTTTCGAAGTCATCCAGATGCAGATGTCTAGTCAGGTTGGAATCGCATACGAGCCATCCTACAGACATTGGGTAAGTTCTCTATGTATCTCTTACCGAGGATGACCCGCAACGACAATACCGGGCCTCCTGGCGGTGGCTACAAATCAAAGGCTCGTATTGGAGAAGAGTGACTGGGGGAGGGAGGATAGAGCCAAGGGGCCGACTAGGATATAACTCTACCACGGAAAATTTTGCCGACGAAGAGCTTCCAGGGACGATGACGTGGATCCACCGTCACAGCCTCCCTCCTTACCCCTCCTTGCCTAAATGTGATGCCTACGAATGAGGACAGGCGCCTTCTCGGCCTGCGAAGTAAACTAGACGCCTCGTCTTGTGAGTGTTCCCCTGGGATCGCCGCAACTCGCGCGCAGTTCCCGCGGGAGATCCCGGCTGCACAAGAGGCAAAGACGTTTGACGACGCCCCGAAGGATGAGCCAGATTTACTGCTGCGTCGTTCCGTTCTCGCGGATCGCTGGCAACTGTCCTTCGCGCAGTGTTGCCAACACGCAGGCACATAATTCCACTAGGCTACAAGTGAAAAACCCCCAAAAATCCGTTACATTTTGGAAAACAACTTAATCCTTCCTTCGAATAAAAGTAATACCTGCATTTTCAATTCAATTAATTTTTTTTTCCTGATTTCCTTTAACATAGTTATATTTACATAAATACGCAACAAACAAATGTGAAACGATGACCAACTCGTTAACGGAAATTACATAGGCCGGTACGCTAGAAATTTTTGCAACTTTACTGTATACATATTTTTATATAATATTTTAACACAGAGGTCTTGAGAACCGATGAGGGTGAAGTGAGGTGAGTATGGAGCAGCGGCGGAAACGGGAGACCCCACGAGAAAACCCGCCGACCAGCGGCATCGTCCGACACGATTCCCACGTATGGAAGTCCGGGAGCGACCCCGCCGGAAATCGAACCCGGTTCGCTTACGTGGGAGGCGAGTAGTCTGACCGCTGCACCGCCACGGCGTCCCAGGCAGCGATGTCCCCGTTTCTCCCTCCGAGAAAGCTGTCCGCCGCATTGCACAGGCTGTCCCTTAAGGCCCCCGTCTACCTGGAACTTTTTCCCACGTTTAGGCCGAGAAGCGCGGGAGCGATAAGGGCGACACTGCCACGCGCATCAAGTACGCCATCGCCGCTAAGCGCAAGGCTCTGAACTGGCGTGCAGTGTTCTCGTCGTGCTGCGTGTACCTATGGGACTTTCAGCAGTGACCATATTATTTTATTAGTGGGAAGTCTTTAGGAAGGTTCAGTGCAGGCCCTTATAGTACTTTGGTATGTATCTGATGCGTGCATTTTGAGCTACAGCGCCTCGGGAAGGCCGTTTTTAGCGGTTTTGGAGTTCTCTGAATTGATGTTTCTAACGTACGTGATATTTTGAAAGTACTTAACAGCTCTCGCCTGAAGTGTGTGTTCTTTTCGTAGATAAGTACATTGGACGCACGCTTAATAGTTTCGTTGAAAAACGTGTATTTCGAACCCTCTGCAACGCAGCGCAAGCGCCAGGTAGACGGGCGCCTTAACACGTCATCACGAGCTTGCAAGTTAATGCACGGCAAGCTGCAGAACAGGTAAAATCACGACCGGTGCTGTTCGCTGTCAGAAACTATCGCTAATATGGACTGTCAGTAACACCATTCACTACCGCTGACACGTTGACATTTTGTACGCTGTCCACGATGTCTTTTAACACTTTTTTAATCAAACCTTTGAAATAACACGTAACCGAATATGACGTATTCGGTTGTTTCCTAAATAATATGACATGTTTCACAAGCGTTTTATACTCATCTTGACACAGAGGTATCTTATCTCCTGTTAACTTGAACTTTTCTGTATGCAGTATTAATTATAATCTTTCAGTTATAATTGATACGAATTCAAACAGCAAGGTGTGTTGGTAATATCTAGTATAATCCATTCACGGTATCTTCGATACTTTTGAAAAGAACCTTTGAAAAATCACCCTAGGAGTTACATGTTCAATTGGTTATAAAAAAATTGTATATGGAAAAAGGTTTTGTCTTGCTTTTAACACTGAAGCACTATATAAATTAGTTGTTTTAAGTTTTAAGTATTTTTTTTTTAATAAATTTTAATAATTTGTTAAAAGTCCGTAAGAATTAACAACGGATTTTGAAGGGACATGTTGGTTATAGCTGAAA
>NQII01001819.1:164740-225869 GCA_002778355.1 Clitarchus hookeri
AGTTGAGATTACATGGCATTGTTTCTCTTCAAAAATAAATTTTGGTAGTTCCCACATGGACACTGTTAATAAAATATTTGACAGTTCCCACAAGGCACTGTTTGTTTACAAAATATTTGACAGTTCCCACATGGCACTGTTTACAAAACGTTTGACAGGTCACATGGCAATGTTTTGTTTACATACTGCGGAAGGATACATAATCGGCTCCCTGAAAGTAGATATTTAGCAGGGTTTCAGAAAATCTTGAAGTTACCGTGAATACATTATAAGAAGTATTTCTCATGCAAAATATATCTAAACTAAGAGCGCACAAATACTTCGCGTTGTCCCTTTGGTGTAATTTCCTAACCTTCTTTAAGCCTAATTTTCATGAGGCGGAGAAATAGCCTGAAAAAGGAACTTAAGAATGGCTACAAAAATAATTGAAATAACTGTGAATCGACTATACTGTATGTTCAGAAATTAAACGCCCAAACTACGAAAGGTGATTCATTCTGAAAAATAAAGTCGAAAATATACTGGACACCATATACCTAAACGGAATAATAAAGGAGATATGAGCTTGTGAAAATTGGGGTTTGAAAACGTATTTTTGCCGAATGCCTTGTACAATGCCTACAAAGTTCGCAGCAAAATGTNCGCATACAAAGTTCGCAGCAAAATGTGACCTACGCTTCCCTGCAGACACACATACGTAATGCTGGCCATCCTCTGTCTGTGCGCACTGCTTGAGGAAGTGATACGTCAGCACATCAACGACGTGCCCTCCACTAGTACCCGCTCCATAGCGCGCCAAATGGGCGTGTCCCATTCAACCGTGTGGGACGTACTGTGGGTACATCGCCGCCATCACTACCGCTGGCAGAAAGTACAAGGTATTCAGCGAAAATGCGTTTTCAAAACACAATATTCACAAGCTCATATATCCTTTAATATTCTGTTTAGGTATATGGTATCCTGTATATTTTCGACTTTATTTTTCGTAAGGAACTACCTCCGCAGTTTGGGCGTTTAGTTTCCGAACATTCTGTATACATGAATGCTGTTTGGGCAATATAATTGCAGGAACGCTTCTCATAAGTTCTNCGTGTCCCATTCAACCGTGTGGGACGTACTGTGGGTACATCGCCGCCATCCCTACCGCTGGCAGAAAGTACAAGGTATTCAGCGAAAATGCGTTTTCAAAACACAATATTCACAAGCTCATATCTCCTTTAATATTCTGTTTAGGTATATGGTATCCTGTATATTTTCGACTTTATTTTTCGTAAGGAACCACCTCCGCAGTTTGGGTGTTTAGTTTCCGAACATTCTGTATACATGAATGCTGTTTGGGCAATATAATTGCAGGAACGCTTCTCATAAGTTCTATTGTGTAAGTTGCTGTTAGGTGTTAATAAGTACTTGCCGGACCAAAAATTCTTTCTGTTGCAAGTGTTGAAGCGAAAAATTAATGTAAACCCTAGGAGTTAAAAAATCCACTATTTTACCCATTTACCGCTAGATAACAACTTTGCCCACACTGTAAATTTTCTTTTTGTAGTTGGTTCAAGAAATTCTTTGGAAAGTTGTTGCCAACGATATGTTTGTAACATCACAGAGTAATTTTTCACCAAATCTTAGCGTGGAAGTGTTGTAGACTTCAGTTTAATTGTACATTTTGAGCTACGTGAACAGTTGTGCATGTTTCCTAAAATTAGGTGTTGTAAATGAAAAGTATTTCGCTGTAGAGTTGCAAGTAAGAAGAAAAAATTTGACAACTAGTTTACCATGAACAGCTTGCAGCAAGCACACCAAATGTTTGCGCCGTACACCAGGTAGGAATAAACATCCACCGAGATGGCAACACTGTAACCCTCGTGTTTGTGTGCTCGCTCTTCTCGGGAGAAAGGCAACGGCGCCAGGGCGCTTTGAACTCGGGCGGCGTAGTCGCCGGAGAGCCGGATATGAAATACTTTGTCGGTTTGAGCCTGCAGGAAGACATCGTGCGTGAGGGGATGTCAGACGCACCTCTCGCAGCGCCAACTTCTTTAACGCTGCGTATTCCATCTGAAAGATTTTTTAAAGATTTTTTTTATGTTTGGGCAGGGGGAAGGGGTTGAGGTGAGTGTGGTGGGACGAGTGTGAGGTTAACGTGATAGGTTATTCTATTTTTTGAATCTATTTTTAAATTTTTTTTTATTATTCCCGAATTTTTGTGACTGGGTGGATTTTGGTGAGGGGGTGGGTGGTTGTTTAATGTGGTATGGTGAGTATAAGGTTAACGTTNATTCTATTTTTTGAATCTATTTTTAAATTTTTTTTTATTATTCCCGAATTTTTGTGACTGGGTGGATTTTGGTGAGGGGGTGGGTGGTTGTTTAATGTGGTATGGTGAGTATAAGGTTAACGTTTTAAGTTCCTCAATTTTTAATTTGGTTTTCGATTTTTTTAAATTTCATAATAACTGCTTGAAGATGTGGGGTGGAGATGCAGTGAGGGGATAGCGATGGCGGTGTGAGCAACGGAAGGGCAGCTAATATTATATGTTACACATTTTTAAGATTTTTTTTTAGATTTTTGTGATTTTTCTTGATTTTTCATGATTGGGTAGTGGGAAAGGGATTGAGGTGAGCTTGTCTAGGGTGGGGTGAAGGGGTGGTGGCCTACAAGTACTAAGCAAGGGCCCCCCCCCCCAATTCTTTCAAATGGCTCGAAAATTGGCTTCCGGAGCTTCCAGTCAGCCACATTAAGAAGCAAGCACTTTTTTCACAATGTTTTGGAAAAACGAGAAATTTTGAGGTGAAATTCTAGGAATTTAGAGTAAAATAATTAATCTATGAAGTGATTTTTGAGGTAAAAAGAAAACTTTTGATTTTAAAAACTGGAAATTCCAAGAAAGCGGCGGATCCTAAGACCCGCATACCTCAGCCTTTGCCCTCGGATCGGCCAAATTTATATACTAAAAGTGATTTGTAAACAAGTGCTTAGAGATATTTTTGTACTTCCTCTAATANTCGGATCGGCCAAATTTATATACTAAAAGTGATTTGTAAACAAGTGCTTAGAGATATTTTTGTACTTCCTCTAATCAATTTGTAAAGCATCTTTATTCAATTCAAATTGGTAAAATTATTGTATTCATATAACAGTGCGTGTCACTTAAAATATATACGATCACTTTCATCACTGTTGACCATGCGACTTTAACAGTTGTGTTCTTTCGGGGGAAGGCCAATGCTGNTCGGATCGGCCAAATTTATATACTAAAAGTGATTTGTAAACAAGTGCTTAGAGATATTTTTGTACTTCCTCTAATAAATTTGTAAAGCATCTTTATTCAATTCAAATTGGTAAAATTATTGTATTCATATAACAGTGCGTGTCACTTAAAATATATACGATCACTTTCATCACTGTTGACCATGCGACTTTAACAGTTGTGTTCTTTCGGGGGAAGGCCAATGCTGGGCACATGCGCAGAAGACGAATAAGCGGCCTACCTCATCTTTAGTCTATGGTTCCATTACGATGTCATTCGTAGGAACATTTAGTTCATGTGTAAAGTAGAAAAAATGGGGTGAAAAGTGGCGGGGAAATCGGTGTTTGCATCATACTAACTCACCGAGCCGCATATCTCTTGTTGTACAGTAATTACTTGCCGAGATAAAGTCTGCTTTTCATTGCCCATATTCTGTGTTTTAACCAGAGGAGTCAGAATTACATACTTAATTATAACTTGTATAGTTTCTTGCAGAATTGACTGATAATCTTAATGCAGTTTACACTTGAGTAGTGCTACATAACTATATGTGCACTTCACTTCATCTATTGTTTTCTATTGTGTAAAGAGCGAAGGTGTCGAAAGTACATCGTCGTTGGTAACTTCAAAAGTTTCTAAGAGAAATGCATGATAATACAGAATTGTGAATACATTTATACAAAAAGTTATGTTTGTTCGCATCTCTGCTTGTTATTTCCTGTGTTTCGACAAGGGGAGTCGAAATTACATACTTGATAATAACTTGAAAATTTTCTTGCAGAAGTAACTTTAATGTCTGTTCCACGGGCAGAAAATGGGCTGCAAATTGGACGCAAGAAGAAAGATATCAAACAGAGATCGACTGCTGAATTATGGTAGATCACAAAATATTCCTTTTGGACGGTTCTTCGAAAAAAAAAAATGGCAGTATTAATGCATTAATGTAATATTATATCGTTCTTTGCTTTAAGGTGACCGTCTACCTGGCGCTTGAACTGCGTTGCAGAGTGTTCGAAATACGTTTTTCAACGAAACTATTAAGCGTGCGTCCAATGTACTTATCTACGAAAAGAACACACACTTCAGACGAGAGCTGTTAAGTACTTTCAAAATATCACGTACGTTAGAAACATCAATTCAAAGTACTCCAAAACCGCTAAAAACAGCCTTTCCGAGGCGCTGTAGCTCAAAATGCACGCATCAGATACATACAAAACTACTATAGGGGGCTGCATTGAACCTTCCNTCCGAGGCGCTGTAGCTCAAAATGCACGCATCAGATACATACAAAACTACTATAGGGGGCTGCATTGAACCTTCCAGGTAGACGGGTGCCTTAAGGTGATTTGTTAAAGCGCTTCCATACGTCGCACCGTTACGGTGCCGTGCCGCACAGTCCCGGGAAGTTTTAGATTCCCTATTACTGAAACAAACTTTTCTTTGAGCGGAATGTTTAAAGCAGAGGCCACCGATCTCACTTAGTTGTTTTTTTTATTCACGTCACAACAAAATTTGGTGTAATAATTATATATTTATATTTATAACACTTTATATTGTAACTTTTTCTATGGTTGGATACTCTATAGATAGGGACCTGAAAAATTCGCAAGTTCAACGACCTACAGGCTGTACTCTACAGTACTGTGTACAAATATGCCGATGTCAACTGCGCATTGGTTGTCTGCTGTCACAGCGGAAGGCGACGATTGGGCCAGCGTTCTCCAGGAGGTGTCAAATGCCGGGTGGACCAAAGCTTAAGTTATGTAAACACACGTGTTTTGAATTCTAGCGTGTCCCAAAATGAATCCGCGAATTCTTCAGGTCTCTATCTATAGAAGATGGTCTGCCGTTAATTGTGCGCTTTTAAAATCAACCTTTGGAAAAATAAAATCACTGTTCCCATAACTGTGCGTATTTTAACAGACGCACTGACTCGTATACTCCCAGTAATATAAGCAACAATGTAAGGGAGTAATTCCACGCATTTAACTTAAGATTTAAAAGGGTTCCTTTTAATATTTACAACAAAGAAATTATTTAGTTTAGTTTCTGTTTATTTTTTATGTGCACAAGAGTTACATTTTACTTAACACATTTAGTTTCCTAACAGTTTCAAAGTTATTCTTGACCGGCGCATAAATAAAGTGATCAGGCTAACTCACGACAATGTTAATTTTACATGAAGCGGAAGGATACAAAACGGGCAGACTCGACCGTAAACATTCTACTGTAGGCTGTTCATGGTAAACTGGCCACTTTTGAAAATACACTGTATTCTTCCACCATATGTACAATTTACATTGCAATATACCTTATCACTTTATTCGTGCGTCGGTCAAGTGAAATGAACTGTGAAATTATTAGAAAAGTAAATATCTTACTCTTATGCATTAAAAAAGCAGCAAGAAAAAAAATAATTTCAGTGTTCACAAATGTTTACTTATCACTTGTAGTTCAATTTTAAAACTTGGAACTACTTTCCCTCCGACGTTACCAACTTAACTNACAAATGTTTACTTATCACTTGTAGTTCAATTTTAAAACTTGGAACTACTTTCCCTCCGACGTTACCAACTTAACTGGGCGCTTGCGAGTCAATATTGCGGTGTAAATATATGAAGGTAGAGCCAGTGACTTTTTTGAAAGGTTTATTTCTAAGCTGCCCAAAAACAGCGGACAGCCTACTATTACCAGGTAGAGAGGAATGTTAATTTTGAGAGGTGTGCTGAAACAGGTAACTAAGCAGGGCTGCCAACGGTTCGCAGCAGTAACAGCAATATCTGCAGCTCCCCACGTGTTGTTTACCACAGGGTGGCGCCCAGTTGCTTTCCCAACTCTCGCGTTGGCGAGCCTCCGAGGGGCCGGTCCATCAATTCCTATTAGGAGAGGCGCCAAGGGGGATGCGGGACAGGTTTATTATTTCACTGGACCGCCCAATCAATAAGCCGCGCCGTGGAGGGTCCCGGGGAACGAGGAATTATTTGAAGGGACGAGATGATGGATCTTCTTATTCCTTCTGGTGTTAAAGGAGCCCCGTCCTTTCACTCGTCCGTCTGAAACTGGACAGCTCTTCGGGAACGCAGAAGGAACGTCGGGCACAGTGCGCGTGGAGTCAGCGCAGTAACCACTCTTCGTGTTCCAGCATTGGAAAAGATTTGAGGTTAGGACAGTGTTTATGTAAGCAAACTGAGCACTTCCACAAGCCCTCCTTAAGATCTATTTGTAAGCACGTTGTGTATCCTTCCGCCATATGTAAAAACAACATCGCCACGAGCCTCATCACTTTATTCATGCGCCGGTCAAGGTGAACCGTGCAACTATTAGAAAAGNTAAAAACAACATCGCCACGAGCCTCATCACTTTATTCATGCGCCGGTCAAGGTGAACCGTGCAACTATTAGAAAAGAAAATATTTTTCACATTTGCTAATTCTTACACTCATGTGCTTTTAATAAAACAGGAACAAAAATCACTTCAGCATTTCCAATGTTTACCCAGCACGTTTAATTCAGCGTTAAAACGCGGAACTACTTTCCTTCCATCGTTTCCAACTTACTGGGCGCTTGCCAGTAAGCGTGGCTGTAATAATACACGCAGGTAGGGGCAGTGACATTTTTCCAAAGNCCAACTTACTGGGCGCTTGCCAGTAAGCGTGGCTGTAATAATACACGCAGGTAGGGGCAGTGACATTTTTCCAAAGGCTGATTTCAAAGGTGCTCACTTTACCGTGAACAGCCTTTAAGTGCTTTTGAGATCGTCCTTGCACTTCCTCTAACCTAATTTTAATACTATTTACTATAGGTATATTAAAGTTGGTCAAAATATTTTGGTCGTGTAAAAGGGCGGGTCCATATTGTAAACCAATATGTTCGTTAACTGTTGACCATGTGAGTTCACAGTTGTACTGACGATGAGCGGTTCAATTTTGCGGACATGCTACCTTCATCTTTAGCATGTGTTTGGGAAACGCCTCCGGCGAGGAACACAACTTGCACCTGTCATATATAGCCTATTTGCAGTTTCTTCGCACTTTTTGAATCTAACCTTTGAAAAATCACCTCACGTATGACGTGTCTGGTTATTTCCTAAATATGTCATATAACACAAGCGTTTTATACTTCTGTTAACGTAAAGTACCTTATTTTTTTAAACTGAATTTTCACTTATATTTGATCAATAACTTATAATATTTCATGAATAATTCGTACGAATGAAAACATTTGGAAAACAGTTGTGTTGGTAATGTCTAGTAAGAAATAGTTCTTATTCAAGATATTATTGACCTGAGTGCGCACGAATGGGACACGCAGTCTCTTTTGGTGTAATTTTCTAGACTTGGTTAAGCTTGGTTTGCACAAGGCGGAGTAATATCCTGGAAGAAGAACTTTAGCAGGGCTTCAGAAAAGTTGGAAGTAACCATGAATGGACTATAGCGATGATTCGCTGTTAACTGGGTACTTAAAAAAAAACACACACGCACATTTGAAAACAGATTCCTGCCATAAATTCAGCGGATGATTCAGAATGTGGTGGGGGATGAGGTTGGGGGATTCACAGACATGACACCCCTATATCTCCTGTAAAAAAAAAACTCTTACATTGTTATGAAACTGTCCTGTGAATGTTTTAAAGCTGAAATGGTTTAACTAAAATCAGTATTTATTTATTTAAATACTGATATTATGTGGTTAACATTTTCAGGCAAAGATAAATATAATTTTAGGCGTTGCAACAAACAAACATTTTGTTCGGAACTGTACTGATATCCAGACGACGCTTTGTCTTACATATGGACCAATAGAAATCTACCTTTGCTTTGTGTTACTGGTAGCAGTGGTTTATGAGCCACAAAAACTGAATGTCTTGATCCTCACCTACAGATGTGTACATTTTTAACTAGAACACATTACCATACTACTTACACTAAAGTGTCGACTGTTTGATTAGGTGGATCTGATTTTCGCATTCCGCCCATTTCCCCAAACAATGGCTCAATAATTGCCGTCAGAGCTTTATAAATCACGTTTCGGAACGTCGTAGTGCAGTTTGTTTGCATATGGTTTTTCGGCAAACACGTTATTTTTTAATGTAATTGTATCATATCGAGTTTACATGACATCTCTGTAAAAAAAAAACAGCAATAGCTTGAGGCAAGCTTGCCATTCTTCTTGAACTTGCCTCGCCGAATAATATTGTCATTTCAAATGTGATTCAAGCTTGGTTCAAGTCTTATTTCACGTAACTGGTACACACTTATTAACAACAAGCTTGCAGATGGCTTGAACTATGCTAGCTGAAGCCACATTTTTTGTTAGTTCTAATGGAGAAATAGCCTTCCAGTGTTTGTACACAATTATGGTTAATATGCAGCTGATACGAGTTCTCCACCCTACATACTCTCACACACTGGAGTCTGCAGAAAACTGTGGACAGCTGATTTTGTTGTAGAATTTCGGGAACTGATAAGAGTGGTTATTCTCAAAGCAGATGACTTGTTGAGAAATGAATATGAAATGTTTACCACTGTTCTGACATTACGCTACTTTCAGCCCGCACCGTACTGTAATCACGTTGGTTAGGCCTAAGTTGAATCCCGAATGTGCACAGGAGAAACAGTCCACAGATAGGGTTTTACAAAAGAGAACCGTATATTATTTTATTTTTAAAACACACCCAAACTTCGAAAATGACTTAATTATATTGCCATCAAATTTATGGGATCAACACCCGCATATTAGAAAATAGTTGCAAAGACTTTTGATACTCAAATTATATACACAAAGAAAACTGAAAATTCCTGTGTTTTGAACGACTGTTGGTTCTCTATATATGTAACTGCGTCCAGTTAAATATAATCGTACGGTCTACTCAGGACGTTTTACCAGAGTCAAATTACCTTCGTATTTTCAAAATGTTTGGCGTTATCATTTGTCACGGATATTTGTTTTTACCTTTGAAACTAATGCATAACCGAGATACCTACACGTCAGCGTAAATACCCCTGTACGTCAAATAATTTAACAACGATATTTCGTCCCACAAATCACAAGAACATGGGACGCACAGTTACAATGGAATCCAGCAGGAAATTATAGGAATTCTAAAATTAAATCCGGCTATTGACGGCGCGAGACAAGTTCACAAACACATCGGTCCAAACACGTTCGCATATATCGGGTGGCGGGAACGGACGGCGGTATGTCGTCGCCCCTCGGGGTCGGTCTCCGAATCACGCGACTGTGCAGGGCGCAGTCGAATTCCGAAACACGCGCATGCGAACCGGCGAGCTGTTCTCGTTGGTCAGGAACACACCGCGCGGCGTTAACGAGTCCGTGTCTCCCCCGAGCTTGATTAATATCTGGGATTCGAGGCGAGTGATCGGGAAGCCCTCGCGGCCGGTCGTCGGCAACGTGTGCCCGTTGGAATGGGAATTGTGTCTTGAAGCTGCTCTGTTCGGCCGTCAGACGAACACGCCGCGCGAATATTTCGGGTGACAGAGAGAGAAGATATTTGGGCGGCTCTTAAGGGGAATCAGTCCCCACCATCTCGGATTTATAAATTTTTCCGTCATAGCTTACATTTATGTTGGTTTAACGAAATTTTTTTTGCACGACGCAGCGTAAATAATAGCTTCTCACGCTTTATCAAACTGTTATGTTTTTACTGTAATTATTAATTTTTAACTAGTAATAGCTGTTTAGAAGTAAAGGTCATTTCCTTGCGGGTGACTACAGCAGTTGAACTGGCCACTGTAGCCAAGCAATGCCGACTTCGGAAAACTTACAAAGGACTGTTCTGTGTCCTGTCGTTCCATACAATTCAGTGCAAAATCTATAATGCAGGTTTTTGCGAAAATTCTAAAAAACCGAGATGGCAGGGATTGATCCCCCTTCCGATGAGGGTGGAGTGAGGTGAAAATTGGAACAGCGCCGGAATAAAATGGTGGGGGAAACGGGAGACCCTTGAGAAAGTCCACCGAGCAGCGGTATCGTCCGGCGCGATTCCCACATGCGAAAATCCGGGAGCGACCCCGCCGGAGATCGAGCGCGGTTCGCCTAGGTGGGAAGTGGGTAATCTAACCACTACACCGCAGCGGCCCCCGCGAATATTTCGATGGTTCACTTTCAAACACTCTTGGAATAACTCGCAACAAAGTCCCTGTCCTGGCGTTATCTATTCGCAGTATCTTCACACTTCTGAAACCAAACCTTTGAAAAAGCACCCCATGNAAGTCCCTGTCCTGGCGTTATCTATTCGCAGTATCTTCACACTTCTGAAACCAAACCTTTGAAAAAGCACCCCATGTATGATGTGGTCGGTTTTCTCCTAAGTATGTATGTTAACATAAAAATATCTTATTTTTTTAGCTTAAACTGAACATTAAGTTATATTTCATCTATTTATATTACTGTATAATATTTAATTTATAATTAATAACTAAAACAGATAGCAAATAGGCGTGTCGGCAATGCCAGTATTATTAAACTGAGTAGCGTGTTTACGCCGCGCAATAGGGAAACCACATTAAAACATCTGATTGTTGAGCTGTTGAGCTGTTGAGCCGTTGAGGTGGAAGGACATTTTGATAGCATAACTTTATCAGGGCTTCAGAAANTGTTGAGCTGTTGAGCTGTTGAGCCGTTGAGGTGGAAGGACATTTTGATAGCATAACTTTATCAGGGCTTCAGAAAAGTTAGAAGCAACAACGAGTGGACTATAACTGGCATGCATAATAATAACGTTAGTAGAGAATGTGAACCACATATACATAGAAATCACAGCTTCGTAACTTCAGAGCACTGTGCAAACAACACACGCCATATAACTTAGGGAAAGCCGCACGCTATAATGACCACGCAACTCAGAAACCTCATTTGTCCAGGGGGCAGCGGTGGTATAGTGGTCAGACTACTCGCCTCCCACTTAGGCGAACCGGGCTAGATTCCCGGCGGGGTCGCTCCCGTATTCTCGCACGTGGGAATCGTACCAGACGATGCCGCTGGTCAACGGGTTTTCTCGGGGATTTCCCTTTACCTCCGTCATCGCATTCCGGCGCTGCTCTATAACTCACCTCACGTCACCCTTATCAGCTCTCAAAACCTCGACCACTCAACTCCACTCCACTCACTCGTCCAAATCGAAGACCCCCGAAATAGATTGTTATTAATTGATTTCCAAAACATTGAAATTAGTAAATTCTAGTGGAATGTTTTACAGTGTTACAAANAAATAGATTGTTATTAATTGATTTCCAAAACATTGAAATTAGTAAATTCTAGTGGAATGTTTTACAGTGTTACAAAATATATACATTCTTCTTTCACGTGGAACATAAATCGTACTTATTTTGTAGTGAGTGTACTACTTGATAATGAACTCCGCATGTTGTACAGTCTGGTGGAGTTCTCCAGTGTAAGCTACTCTCCTTCTACCCAAACAACTTCAAATATCCGGAANGAAATAGATTGTTATTAATTGATTTCCAAAACATTGAAATTAGTAAATTCTAGTGGAATGTTTTACAGTGTTACAATATACATTCTTCTTTCACGTGGAACATAAATCGTACTTATTTTGTAGTGAGTGTACTACTTGATAATGAACTCCGCATGTTGTACAGTCTGGTGGAGTTCTCCAGTGTAAGCTACTCTCCTTCTACCCAAACAACTTCAAATATCCGGAATTCTTTTAAACTCACGAAACTTTTTTTTCCCCATTCATGCCCTATACACAGGAAATGTAATTTCCTACACGACTCATTACGCTGTTAAGATTATAACATACAATGAATTTTTATTACGGAATTACGAAATAAATTTACGAAGGCACGTATACATTATAACCGTAAACTGTATTTTTTTTGTACTTTTAAAATTTATTTTTTTGGAAACCAATTCCCAGCATTTTTATGTCACATATTTAATCTGGAGCTTGTATCTCGCATATCATAAATTGCTCTCGCACTAAGTCAATTAGATTTCTTCGTTCAAAGCCTACATCTTATGCATGTTATTTTATTATTTGCACACTAACTAATTAAATATTTAATTTGTGGCCTACGTCACACGTCATACTTATTTGCACACTATTTAATATGATCTTTTATTCGGAGCCTTCATCTCACACATCATACTTATTTGCACTCTAAACCACGCATATATTTCATTTGGAGTTTGAATTTCACGTGTAGTACCTCCACTCGATTCTAGCTGCACCGTAGTAAGGGACGAATTCAACCGTAGGGGTTTTCCCGACCGCAATGGTTGGGAGAACTCGTGCTGGATACGAAACGACGTGCTGGTGGGCGGAAAGCCCCAAGAGATTGGAGATGAAAGGTTGCATAAGAAGGATGACCTTCTGCACTCCGAGGGGGATGGGTGGACGCGCTTCGATATCGGATCTCAGTCACGAATCCCTTTGGTCGCTTGGGGATGAGATGCCTTCGTTAGGCCGAGCATCGGGGTTGAAAAGTGGGAAAAGAGAGTGAGAGAGAAGAAGAGAGAAGGAAATAGATGACTCGTCTTTCATTCAATAACCTCCCGTAGACATCTTTTGTTCTGTTCTTGAGGACTGGCGTAAGGTAACAAGATTCTGCTGGTTATTTGGTAGTACACAGCGTAATAAAACCAATATGCGAAAAATTGGCCCACTAGCCATTCATCCATTCACCACTGCGATAACAAGTCACACCCCCATAGTCAATTTTTTTTACTTTACGCCGTCTCTTTCTGTTGGTACGCTAACAAAAGGAACTCAACTTTAATATACCAACGGCATACACACCCACTGGCTTATCCGGGATTCGAGCAAGCGCCCTCGTGTTGCTAACGTAACATCTTAGCAGTCTGGGTTACAAAGGTAGTCAATCCTTTTGGTTAAGGGCGTTTTTTGAAGTAGAATGGACGTTTTCCAAGGCAATATTTTCCTTCTCCAACTGCATTTGACGATTTATCTGCCATCGGCTGAACTATTCCATCAATAATAACTTATATTTTTAAGCGCCGGCAAGTTATATTCACGTCCATGTTACAACTCATGTTTGTTTTTATATTGTTTGCATGTTGTACACTCATGAGCAGTTGAATTAGAGACACCTGTCTTGGTAGCGTGTAAAACCTCGTTTTACGGCGGCAATGCGGCACGGCATGGACTCCACAAGCCACCGGAAGCGGTCGGCAGTCATTCTGATCTATAACCGCTGCACTGTCTCGTGCGATGCATGGAGATCTGTCGGAGCAGGATCAGCGCTTCTCTCGGCAACATCCCACATGTGTTAGGCAGGACTGAAGTTGGGTGACCTCGTATGAAAAGCAGTAAAACTTTGATTACCTAAAAATTCTCACATTAATAAGTAATTATATCAAAAATATCGATTTGGAAAACGATTTGGAGAATATTTTACTATTTCACAAAATCTCTCTCTCTCTCTTTCTCTCTCTCTCTCTCTCTCTCTCTCTCTCTATATATATATATATATACATACACATATTTACAACAGTTACAAGCAATCTCTACAACGAGCACAGGTATTATTATTATTATAACATTCATATTTCCTCTCCATCGAAGCATAAAACAAGAAGTTACTGATAACTAACGAGCCTACTTTCCTCTGCATGCGCAAATAAATTTTAGTGAAGATCTTAAAAGCTTTAGGTAGGTAGGCTTTGACGTCTCAATTAAAGGAAAAGCATTAGAGATGAAATCATAAACATGTGATCAGTACCAAGACCATTAAAAATAGACGAGTTACTTACCCGGTATTCGAATTCAGAAAAAACTCGTAAGCTAGCGTGCAATAAATTCAATTACTGAAGTAGGATTCGGAGCATCAACTTCAATGCAATCAGTCTAATGTTTTAAATGATAAGGTTCACTAACCTGAAATATTTACACGGCCATCATTTTGAAAATAAGTGAGTGAAGAGATTTGGGCGGCTTTTGACAGCGAGATCTTGAGAGCCGACGAGGGCGAAGTGAGTTGAGTACGGAGCGGCGCCGGAATGAAGACGTGCTAGAAACTGGAGATCCCCGAGAAAACCCGCCGACCAGCGGCATCGTCCGGCACGATTTCCATTTGCGAAAATCCGGAGTGAACCGGCCGGGTATTGAACCCGGTTCGCCGTGGTGGGCGCCGAGCAGTCTAGCCGCTCAGCCACCGCGCCCCCTTGAAAATAAATATCTGAGCCGCCAAAAACTCAAAAGTTTACATGGCCTACCATAATGCTACTTTTGTGAAATATTTGGTACAAATCGATTGATTGTTCTTCGAGGTATGGCATAAAAAACTTATTTTTTTTAACGGGGTTATCTTACAAAATTGCCAAAAAAGAAACCCTGTACGCAATGTTTCTAATAGATACTGTCAGCACAAAAAATTTGTTTGAATATGTTAAATTGTTGAATAGATATGCCAAATATGTCAAAATATTTATACGGCCGCTATTTTGAAAATCATTATCTGACCCCATTTAAATTATATATATTTACATGACCTTCAGTAGTCGTGCAAAATTTGGTGGGAATTAATTGAATTGTTCCGGAAAAATTGCAAAATGTTCAATTTACTCACCTGACACTATTTTCCAAAACATCCAACAAAAGTGGATCTCTGTAAGCTTAAATGATTTGGTTGAAACGTTTCATAGATATAACATACTATTGTAAATTATTTACATAATCCCCATTAGAAAATGCCTGCCGCACATAACACACGTTAATTTACATACCCTACAGTAGAAATACGTACGTCACATTTTCGTATGAATTGATTGATTGGTCCTCGTGATATGGCATAGAACCACAATTGTTTATGTGGCGATCTTCATAAATGGAGGACAAAATGTTACGTATGTATTAGCACATTCGATGATTTTCATACATAAAATATACAGAGTTAAATTTATATCTGTTACATAGTTTCGTAGATAAAGCACACCAAGCTAAAATGTCTGTATAGTCTCCATTCGGAAAATAAGAGACACAGATACTTAAAACATATAAATTAATATGCTCTACCACAGTAAAACTGCTTCGCCAAAATTGAAACAAATCGCTTGATTGTTTCCCGAGATACGACATAGAAACTGTATTATTTCATGTGGGGCTATCTTACAAAATGGCGGAGAAATAAGGTTTTGCATATAAATTTTTTATGAAAATAATAGATACTCTCAGCATACAAAGTTAAGTTGAAAAGTGTTTTACATACCTAAAACATATCCGTTAACGTCATCTACCGCAGAACAACTTGTTTGCTATATGTGTTAGGAATCGTTTAATTGTTTCCCGAGACATGACAAAAAATTTATTTAGTCGTGTGGCACTATCTTACAAAATGGAGGACAAAAGAGGCTCCATGTGGACACATTTGATGTTTGTTATATATACTCCCAGTATACACAGTTAAGTTGGAATTGATTACATGGCTTCGTATATACAGTATCCTATGCTGAAATAGCAAGATGGACGCCATTTTGAAAATTAGTGACATAATTTAAACATTTCTNTTGATGTTTGTTATATATACTCCCAGTATACACAGTTAAGTTGGAATTGATTACATGGCTTCGTATATACAGTATCTATGCTGAAATAGCAAGATGGACGCCATTTTGAAAATTAGTGACATAATTTAAACATTTTTACATATTAGCTGCCACAGTACTACTTGTTTGCCAAATTTGGTAGCAATCTGTGAATTGTTTTCCGAGATATTACANTACATATTAGCTGCCACAGTACTACTTGTTTGCCAAATTTGGTAGCAATCTGTGAATTGTTTTCCGAGATATTACACAAAAACTTTATTAATTCATGAAGCACTATATTACGAAATGGCGGACAAAAGTTATTGTTGTTTTGCTTATATAATGCTTGTAATATATACTGAAAGCATACAAAATTTGGTTGAAAATGGTTAAACGTTATGGTATTTACACCAAATAAACTAAAATTATTTGCATGTCCGCCATTTTGAAAACAAGTCACTCATCAATTTTAATTGCCTACACTTGCATGGCCTATATTCGCATTATTCACCTGCGAAATTGAGCAGAAATTGGTTGAGTAGTTTTCGAGATATAACGTAAAAGCTTAATTTTTTAATGTAGTGCTATCTTGAAAAATGGTGGACTAACAACAATATTCACCTCTGAATTTAATGCATACACCTTGCGCTGTCAGCATACAAAATTTGGTTTAATTCGGTCTAATGGTTTCCGAGATATTACATATCGCCCTATCTTTTAAAACGACCGCCATATTTAAAGTAAGTGCCCGGAGTGGTTGAAAACTATAAGTCAGATGTCCTTACTTAGTACTATATGTGTACCGAGTTTGGTGAAATTCGGTTAACGTGTCAAAATCTGATTAAGAGGGTATTTTGGGGATGGAGGNCAGACACACACAAACACACATATAGGAAAGTGATCTGTTAAGATTTTCCTTTCTTCGGCAAGTAGGCTAACAAGTCTGACTACATATACATGAATACTCCGCTCCACAGCTGAACACTTATCTAAACATCCGTAACAACTTCGCTCCATAACGAGCCAAAAATTATCAGACATCAAACAGACATAACATTTTGTTAAATATGAGTATTAACATTTTGTTAAATATGAGTAATGTGAAAACCGTTATAATTCCTCAGCCAGAGCTTAAGGCTCAATATTGTTCTCGATGTAGTTTTTTTTAATGCACTAAGCGTGTGTGTAGATCATCATATAAAGTTCTCTTTAGTTTTGGTTGACGTCATGTTCGTTCGCTGGTTGGCCAGGGCGAGGGCCAATGAGGGGCGTGTTGACGTCACGGACTGCAAGCCGCACCTCGCCGCCTAGGAACAGGGTTCAGTTACGCAGCCGGTGTCGGGCATAGCAGGTTATCGGCACGTCACGCCGTACCCCATTAGATCGCACACGCTGGGCGGAACTACTGCAGTCAACCACGGCAGCCAGTAACCGGAAACCGCCGCATTGCCCTCGCTTCTTCCCCTCGTTCTGAAACAACTTGGTGATAGATCAAAAGGTTGCGCGCGTCTTAATCGTCTTTGTCGGTTTACTAAATGGTCGATAGATCGATCCACTTAACGTAAATAATAGCTGGTTGCGTCTTTCACAAACCCTACCACTTTACAATTTTAAGATACCTGTCAGGGGTAGTAGGTCTCTGTTTTTGGGAAATTTTCCACTGAAAGAAGAAGGGACGGAGTACTGTTTCCACGTGTCAGCCAGGTACCGGCACACAGAGCAGCTACCTGGCGCTTCTTCACAAGGCAGGGAAAACGACGTTCCGTTCCAATCCATCTCGCAGGCGGGCAAAACGTAACTTTTACGTGTGCGGCAGCATTGCGATATAAATGAGACGACCGGCCGTCTCATCACGAAATCACGGTACGCTATTAACCCCTTAAGACCAGACTTCACCATGCATGGGCGTACAGGGAATTAAATGCCAAATCCGGACAAATATCTCTCTCGTTTTTTGTAGTAGTGTTTTCAACTAAAATTTTTTGTTAGAGGTTGAACGCATATAGTAATGGTTACATTTTATAAATAATAAATAAATGCATTTTAAAAAAATTAAAATCTTTTTGGAAGGGTTACAAATCCATACGCATTTAATCTCAAACAAAAAATCTTAAGTTGAAAATACTACCACAAAAATGACAGAGATCTTTTTTTCGAATTTATCATTCAATACCGCACACGCTCATTACTGCATATACTAGCTGGCAGCTGCGAAATTTAAATAGGAAATCCAATGCTAAGGAAAATTTGCCTAAATATAACAACACCCACGCTATAGTCCACCCAGGCTTACAAATTTTCCGAATCCCTGCGTAAGTTCTTCTTTCAGGCCATTCCTCCGCCTCTTGCGAACGAAGTTAAGTCTAGAAAATTACACCTAGGGACAAGGCACCGCATTTGTATGCACTTAGTGTAATATGTAATACTCTGCATAGAGAAGTGCTTCTAGGCATTACCAACGCACACACTTTCTCTCCGTTTGTATTCATATTAATTATACACGCAGTACTATGATTTATAGAGCAAATTTAAGTACAAGTTTACTTTAGCCGAAAATAAGATACTTTTATGTTAACAGAAGTACAAATCGCTTGATATATGACGTATTTTGGAAACAGCCAAACACGTCGTACATAAGGGTGATTTTCCAAAGGTTTGTTTCTAGAAGTGCGACAATACTGTGAACAGACTGTAGTCGATGCGAATCCACCAAACGCGTCGTCTCTAATCCGACGAAACCTCGTCGTTAACCCAAACCTTGTTCTCTCTTGCGACTGCGAATCTCCCGCGTGAATTGTTTACTACTGGCGGTACTCGCTCTCCCACCCCCCNTTTTCAATCACGTCCCCGAGACGAAGCCCCCTCTACACGCGGTGCGGGGTTCCCCGGCACTTCATTTGCAAGTTAACGGAATAGTTTCGCCCATCATCCCTTCGCCAGATTGAAACAGTGGTCCACTCCGGAGGGCGGGGGGAGGGAATAAAGGGTTAGGGTGTGCCATATTGCACACGAGCTGGCATGTTTTACGCACGGGACAGCGATACATATTGATGAGGCGCGCAACAACATATTTTCGACGCCGATGGAATATGCAATGATGGATCGCGAAAGCTTCAATTTTTTTAACCCCCTTCCCCCTCATCATTCTTCAACCACCTTCGGGATGTTACGTCGAGAAGAACGAACAAAGGGGAAAGGATGAATATTTCACTTCTAGGAGACAGTTTCCCCGGACGTAACTTTATTGGCGCCGTTTCAAAGGAAAATCTGCGCTTCGGTTGCTTCCGCAAGCGGGAAATAAGAATAAGAATCTCGATATATGCTAGGGGTGCGCCTCTGGGCTCCGGTGTTCGCAGCCGATGTCGACTTCAGATTCTTCCATTTCTAGGATGGGGCCACTGTGGCGTGGCGGCTAGAGTGCTCGCCTCCTACCGAGGCGAACCGGATTCGATTCCCGGCAGGGTCGCCCCCGGATTTTTGCACGTGGTAATCGTGCCGGATGATGTCGATGGTCGGCGGGTTTTGTCGGGAGTCTCCAGTTTCTCTCGCTCTTGCATTGCGGCGCTGCTCCATACTCACCTCGCTTCACCCTCATCGGCCCTAAGACTTCGTTGTTAAAGAGCCGCTTAGGTTTCTCCACTCCAAAAAAAAATTGTTTCGAGAAAGTGTTAGAGAAACAAAAGTTTGTTATAACCTTTGCCTCAAACGTCCGACTAGGCACTTGAATGCACTACCTTTCAGATCAGTTCTATTCGAAAAAAAATCTTAACGGTCTGGCCTACCTGGCGCCTGAACTGCGCTGTATTTGTCAAAATTTGTTTTTAAAGTTCTCGATCAACCGCGAACAGCCATTATAACTCGGAAGCAAGGTCCAATAGGCCACGAGTTTATATTAAACTTTTTTTATTATTGTGTTGGTGTCTCCTGTCCGACAATAAAGTGGCTCCCACTTGTTATGAAACGTCCTGTATATACACCGTGTTTCATAAAGATTTGAGGGATTACAGAAATGTATCGCAACTAAACCACGTAGCGTGCATTAATTATAACAGTGTATAAAGAATGAGGAACGCGAACAACTCGTGTGTGTAAGTTGTGCTACGTCGCCGGGCGCAGCTCACAGAGACGCCCGTGTGTCGCTCAGCTCGCGTTCCTCAGTGTCGGGTGACGACTGCTACACGTGTTGAAAAGTCGTTCTGCGTTTTGGAATCTCACAGCACGAAGTCAGCACCTAATGCCGTGGCCACCGAGATCACCGGACCTCACACCGCGTGACTTTTTTTTGTGGGGTTACGTCAAAGACAGGGCACGTGACCCACCGTCACCGCGTAATATCGCAGATCTAAGAGAGCGGATCGTCCCAGCGGTAGGCACTATCTCCAAAGACCCATGTTGACGCGAGTGTGGCAAAAAAAACCTGTTTGAGTTCTACGTTCATTCCGCACTGTTTTCATTACTGTACGTTCAGTTGTTTCGTTGCAATAAAATTTCTTAATCTTTCAAATTTTTATGAGTGAGTGAAGATATTGGGGTGGCTCTTAACATCGAGGTCTTGAGAGCCGACGAGGGTGCAGCGAGCAAGGTGAGCATGGAGCAGCGCCGGGATGAAAGAGCGGAGGAAACGGGAGATACCCGAGAAAACCCACCGACCAGCAGCATCGTCTGGCACGATTCCCACGTGCGATAATCCAGGAGCGACCCCGCCCGGGAATCGAACCCATCTCGCCGCGGCCACAAGTCTTTATGAAGCATCCTACAAGCTACTTCACGAGCGCATGCGCAGTTACGGTGGCCGAGTCGGGTTCACAGACTGTCGTCAATTATCCGCCTCGCCGCGCAGTCTTGAACGTGTTAATCGTCAGTGGTATGCGATGGGTCTCCCTGGGGTTAGGTGCGAGCCATCTTGCTCGCGTCGTCACGTGCCTGGCCAGTCCTTCCCACCCACGCACTCGGCCATCCCCTAAAGGTCGCGCTGTAACTAGCCGGACAGGATGTAATTTGCGGATTCCACACTCCGTCTGCGAAGGGAGCATTCCTTAGGGACGACGACGTGTGCCAGTCCGTAGAGTGTAGTCCAATACGGAGCTTGTAGCTAGCTGTAAATAGAAATTTCCGTTTCGGACCTTGCGAATTACTGTTGGTACCACCAAGGTTCTACTGAGCGAAGAGATTTGGGCGACTCTTAACATCGAGGTATTGAGAGCCGATGAGGGTGAAGCGATGTGAATATGGAGCAGTGCCGGAATGAAAGGGGAAGCGGGAGACCCCCTCCCCCCGAGTGTTGTCTAACCACTAAACCACCTTGGCCCCGCAAGACTATCGAGGCTATCTGGTAATGTACAGGTATTTTGGAAGAAAACATTACTTTGTGTGTGTGTGCATATATGCATTGTTACGAGCTCGCTGCTTCGCATTCCGCTGTCATATGATAGCGAGCGGCCTATCACAAAGGACGCCGCCGCACACACCGATAAATCTTTTTCGCAGCTCGCACCTCGCTCACCCTGAGAAGCTCATATTTATCCATTTATCACGCAGGAACGTTGTCATCACCATTACGTTTCCCATAACTACTTGGATTGCCGAGAACGTTCTAGACGGCATTTACCTCAAGTTTAAATACCACATGCGGGTCTCTGAGGGGGGAGTGATTAAGAGCCGAGAGTTTGGCTTCTCGTGTGACCTTAAGCAACAGTTGAGCGATTTCTGAGCGGCGAGGGACGACTGCAGATATCTGCGAGAGTGCGTCGGCGAGCTTGTGTACGGTGAAGGGTGGGACTGATCAGTGAGACTGTGGACTGGATGCGTGAGTGAAAAGACTTTAATTGAAATGGAGATAGTAATTAAATATTGCCCTCAAGAATAATAATAAGAGTTAATAGGACGCTCTGACTGGTAAATAACAGATGTTCGACTGCGTGTAGCATTCAGAATAAATATAATTATTGAATTTAGTTATTTTATTTTTATTAAGACCTCCATCCCTCACGAACTCGGATACGCCCCTCAGGAATTCGTGTAACAGTATATTGTTTCCTTCATAACAAGCCTCAAAATTAAATTGAAATACATTTGAATAGGTACAAATGAATGTAACGCTGTCTCTAACAATGGCTCCCATGTAATGATTTTTGCCTTGGACGAAACGTAGCCTACAACTTTTTATAATTGTTTTTGCTTGTTTACATTATCGCTTTATGGGAAAAATCTCGTGAGGGAGGAAACAGCCGCTTTTATATTAACATACACTTGCCCGTAAAGACGGTGTACACCCCCCACTGAATTAAAACCTGAAACACTCTCAATTTTACTCACGGAGGAAACAAGACAAGAAGTTATGTGTACGTATATGTTTTTGATTACTAAATGTACGCAATGAACCGAAACTTAATGGAACGTGGTTTACATGTCTACTTAGTGAGGCGAGAGTTGAAAATATTCGGGAGACTGGATAGATTCTTCATGTGTGTAGGGTGGTGCAAATGTTTATGTATGTTTGAAGGTAGGTTTTCTGCAGTTCGTGCTTATCCCCAATCCCATTCCTTTGTTTCTTCGTATAGTATGAATCAGTCCACTTTTCGGAAAACTCGTAGCTTTTTCACCAGTGACAGCAATTCGAAACAGAAGTTTTGTAAATTTTTAATGTGCTTATACGAAATAAATCAAGTAACATTAAAATCGGTTTAATGTATATTTCGAGAAAGGACTATTTTTAAGTTTTTATAAAAACATAGATGCTTTGGTTTTATTGTAGTAAAAATACATTGGCATATTTTTATGTTGCCTGTTTACATTGATTGCACGCACCTTTCACACTGCAAATTAATACAAAATTGTATGATCCGGTAACGTTACGAACAAGAAAAATGACGAGTGAGTCTACTTCAAACATTTCACGTTTCGGAAAGTCCGATCTCGCACCGGTGGATGCACCGATAAATTACCAAAACACGGCTAATAGTATTCATTGGTTTTACTGTTAGAACTTAAGTGAAGACTATATAGGCTTCAGTAAATACTAACCCCGAAAATATTCACACAATTACTGCTTTGATTTTCCTTAAAATTAGCAGTGGCTATGTATTGGCCATTACGTTGTCAACCTGATTTTCTGACACCTGCCTATTCAATTGCGCAAAATTATATCTAAAATTTTTTAAATATACATGACATGCCAGGAATTTGAATCTTGTGATTGTAGGCAACCCTTCGGTGATATCAGCCAAGGAAATGATCTGCGTGTTTATAAGACATGGTGCTTTATGAATGTAACCTTTAATAGCAACGAAATTTTGTAATACAGTGCAGCAAGTTTACGAAGTACTAATTAATGCAATGGACCACTTCAATAAATAAAATTAACAGCGGTAAACACGATAGGAATCTAAGAACTAGGAGCAAAATGTTTATGAAGTAGAGAGAAGGAAAATGCCGTCCTGCGTTTTTACTCTAAATGCCACAATTTGTGAGAAATTAATGCATTATGACCGAACACTACAAAAGTTGCAATTCATTATTCATTAGTTTCTCGAAAACGATGGCACGTAGGAAAAAAAACTCAGGGCGAACTTTTTTTTAATATGCATGTTTTATTATTAATCCGCGAGAAACCACCGAAAAATGCCACATAGCTACTTTGTAAATACACATATCTGGTTACAGCCCATACGTTTTAATGGAAGAGGGTTGAAATATGCGCCCAGTTTTTAATGGTTTGCACATCGTCATTAAATAATGGATTATACAGAAATTAATAGATTTATCTCTCGTTATTGACGGCTGTGTTACTAGCAATAAACGTCTGCTTTAGCTGCATTTTCAGAAGTGGCTACACTCTTCAGATACGGACTTAGGCCATGGGTCGTACGTGCAATATGTGTATTTTCTACCTATTTTTTGGTGAGGAATCACCTGCCGAAGTTTGTCAGTAGAGTTAATTTCCACCTTGTGTACGCTTCTTCCCTGACCCGACGTGTCACCACCCATTGAACACATACTCACTCGGAAACTAGTTCGTCGTTTTCGATGTGTAGGTACGCTTATGTTTGTGAGAAGTGCAGCGCCATGAAGGAACCTCGAGAACGCAAGGGAATTTATTACACACATTACTAATAGTATTACAAAAAAAATTATTGAAATTTAAGAGCAACGCAGCAACGTTACTCATCCGGGTATCGGCTGTAGCAATCGAAAAGCAATCGCCACGTAAAAAATTCTTCATGCTTTGGCCAACAAATGTGTACTGTGCATTTGAACCTCTTTGCGAAGTCTGAAACCTAACCAGTTTGCAGGAATTCGCCATTTTACAACTCCACAAGGCTACTTTTAAAATAGATTAATTTAGCCACCGTAATAATCAGTAAGCCGCAACTATTTTCAAGTGGATTCGTTTTCACTGGTTGTCGCCGATTTGGCTCAATTTTTACTATTATAGTGTAGTCATACCATAGACTAAAGATGAGGTAGACCGATTCTTTGTCTTCTGCGCATGCATCCAATATTGACCTATCTCCAACCATCACAACCGTCAAAGTCACATGGTCAACAGTGATGAACGTGTTTATTTATACCTTAATTTTCTAAAGACAATCATTTTTAAATCGATAAAATAATTTTACCCGTTTGAATATAATCAAACAGCATCACAGGTTGTACACATCAGTTGAAGTATACAAAAATCTCAAAGCCCTTGTTTATTAAACAGTGTTGTAGCCTCAAGTCCTGTCTACGTCGTTTATGACAGTCGTGTTGGTAGAGAAGCACTCTAACGTTGGGACACGGAGACTGGTTCTACGCAGCAAGCGAGATCGCTCTACCTCCACTCTACGAGGCCAGACGGCTGAATTTACTTTTTATCTCACGCTGTTCTCTTGAGTCGCTGTTAGGTAGCCTCACTCTTAGAAATATTAGTAAATTTATCTCATCGGTGTATCCGTATAGTAAGAAGCGCGAATGGGGAAGTTTAAGCCCATACATCCAAGGTGTTAAGTTACCAGACTTCCGACAAAAGTAGGGCATGTCCCCTTTTTAAGTAATATTTCTGCTCCCGGCCGGATTTTTTGTGATGATAAAAAACCTTTTCTGGCCTGATAACAAAGGCCTAGTATTTGTCTACATGTTATTTTGATATTTTTAGTTTTTATGTAACAAACCTTCTTGTAGCTGTGCTGTCAACATTCTCTTGGTTACTTATATATAAACCTCTGTATAATCTTCGATAAACCATGTAAATTATGTTTATTAACATTAATTTTCTTTACTGTGCTATATGTATTAAAATATTTTGTCGTGTAAAACAATTGCAAGTATACAAGCATATTTTCCTGGTAGATATTCAGTTTACATATAGTCTGTTAACTGATAATGCGAAAGTTATTTTATGTAATTGATTAGATTTTTGAAAATTAGTTTAAACAAGTTAATATTAAGCTGTATACTAAAAACGAAAACATACTTATGGTTCTTCAGTACAAACCTCTTGCTACTCTAGTGAAGTTGCATTGTCCTCCGTAATGAAATGTTTTTTCCAGATAGAATGCCCTTCTTTCTTATCCTGAGTGTCTGGTAAAGGTTAGGTTAGGTTAGGTTAGGTTAGGTTAGGTTAGGTTAGGTGGAGTAAACAGTTTAGGTCCAAAAAGGTTAACTAACGCTAAATCATCACACAAATAAATACACAACATTGGGTTAATACGTCGATATATTATGCGATCCAATCATTAGTTCCAATTGTACATTGGCTTACAATTTTTTATACACATTAGTTACCATTATTTACATTTTAAACACTTTTTTTACAATCATATTTAACAATCTCTTTTTACCACCGCCTGACCTAAGAATCGCAGGGAAGTTGCCAGATGTGTATAGCAGCGACGCAAAACATTCCTAGATTTCCAGTCAGATATGTCGTGTTATTTACATGCGATGTACAGGTTGGAAACTTGCATTACAGTTTAGGGAGTCCACTAGAAATGTTTTTTTTTTTCGTACCGTGTGCAGCATGCGAAGCAAAGAGGCGAGGCGCGTCGTTCTCCAGCAGGGCCCCGGCATCCAATATAACGTTGGGGTGTTTTCGCTCGACGGCTGATCGCTTTACCAGGCATCCTGACAAGTAGACGAAGCCCTCGTGTGACGCGCAAGAATACGTTCGGCGGATCACATCGCCTTCGCTGGCGGCCGGGAGAGACGGCTTCGTCAGGCGTTCTTCGTCGAGTTTTGCAAAGGGTTGCAGAAGGGGACAGGGGTAGAGGATCTGCCCCAACCCCTCCTGGCGCGATGGTAATGAAGCCACAACCGAACCGCCTCCTTCCGGGATGAGAAGGGTTGGGGTAAGGGTGAGGAGCAGGCAACCCTTATCACTGCCCTTTCTTCATGTANTCAAAGCTCCTGTTATAAGCTATTCAGCAAGTCGGGCGAGTGCGCTACCCGCCTGGAAGACCGGGCCAAGTCTCATGGCGAGGACGTCTTCGCAGTACCTATGCCAATACTCTAGGCTGCCTGCGAGGTTCATGCATACAGGTTACACTTCACAGTTAACTTGCGTAATACAAGACATTTGTTACAGGTGATTTACGGTTATTTAAACGCTTTTGAAGTCAACCTTTGTAAAAATGTCACTATCTCTACCTGCATATATTTTAACGGACACAAAGTTGGTAACGACGGATGGAAAGAAGTTCCGTATCTTAACGATTAATTAAATGCGTTTGGCAAAAAAAAAAACTGTAAGTATTGAAATCATTTCTTTTGCTTTTTGATTTTTTTTTTAAATGCACGTTAGTGAAAGAATTAACAAATCTGTGAAACATCTACTTTTGTAATAATTTCACAGTTTTACTTATCCGACGCTGACTAAAGTGATATGCTGCTCATGACAGTGTTCATTTTACATATATGTTCATTCAAGTAGATCTTAAGCAGGGCTTCCAAAATCGCTCATTTTACCATGAATAGTATTTAAGTCTTTTGAGCTCCTCTGAACAGCGTAGACGCATCGGTGGTACACTAGGCACTCTGGTATTGAGGGAAGGAATCCACTAGGGCCTGTGTTAAAAACCATCGTAGCATTTTCTTGGAGTGATTTCGGGAAACCCTGGAAAACCGGTATCAGAATGAACCGACCGAGAATAGAACCCGGGCCCTTTAGAATGAGAGTCGCGTGGATTGCCGCTGTGCCACACACCTGACGTGGAATACAGCATCATCGTCTTCAGTGAAACATTACTATTTTATTCATCGTGGATCAGGGTGTGTTTTACATTGACCGACTTTACTCCGCGTATAGCGTGTGGCAGAGGAGGAAAACTCAAGCTTGTTACTGTGCGAGGTCAGAGATTAGCACCCAATCAGAGAGCGCCATTTTTCGATAGCACACCCATATTTTACATCTGGTTGTTACATGTGTCATGGAAAAAAAAAAAAACTTACCAAATTATCATTTGTCAGAATACCTTAAACGTGAAAAAAAACGCACTACATGGATTAATGTAATTCAAGCGCTTATTTGCATTCATAACTTAATCAAAAATAGAAGATGTTAATCATGTAGCTCTCTAGACAGAACATACAAAATAACATTTAAAAAAACAATGTAAATTAAAGGTACGTGTTTAAAAAAAAAAGTTTCATTGCTACATTCCATTAGAACAACAAACAATTAAGTGCCACGGCGATGTACATTGGTCACCGCCACTGGCACTGATATCGCTAGTTCTTTCTACTGCAGAGAATTCAACACACGTAATTTGTTGTTGTAGATTTACTTCAATCATTCAAGTGTGCGTGTGTGGAAAAATGCGACGCCATGAAGGAAGCATACAAAAGAAACAAAACTCACAGGAAATGGAAATCAGGGTATGAGATGCTAATGATAAAAGTTTGAGAATGATTTCGCACGCCTAGACGCAGCAGAGCCCTCTGAACTGACGTGTGCACAGTATAAATAAGAGGACTGCTGAGGATCCACACAAGTAAAGTTGTTAATCGCCAATGAGCTGTGAACGTTCCTAATGGAGTCAGCACGCTTTGTCGACGTGAAAGGGCACATTTAAAGCACGCCATGGCTTTTTAACGGGACCGAATGAAGGAGGATTTCCATACCGCGAGATAGTTGCTCATGCGGGGCGCAATGCCACGACGGTCATGCGAGTGCAGAAGCAGTGGACTGAAGAGAACAGGAAATGAGTCGAAAACCCGGAAACTGGACGACGGAACGCGATGCCAGGCAACTCATCCGCATGCCAGTGAAGGGCAGTTCAGTTCAGCTCTGCCTCGAACTTTAGCAGAACGTTAGGACACTGAAACAGCTCTGGACGTTGTCTGCGCCCACGGTTCGACGGCTTTCGCTTTGCAGAGGACTGCGTGCACGGATTCCTTCGCAGAGGTCAAGAACCTTCAACTCCTCAGGTCACAGCGGACTGCAGACGCATTCCGCGGCATGAAGACGTGCGCCATCTTCCAGAAGGCACCGTCCAGCGCCGTACCGCACGCACGAACGATGGGCGTGATGCTCTCGGGAGTGACTGGGTATCACGGGCGATCTCGGCTGCGGCGAGTTGTGGGCACTCTCAACAGCGACCTTCACATCTGGGACGTCGTGGAGGCTGAAGGCACCTTTCCTTCAGAATCCTCCTGCAGACATATTAAAATACGACAACGCCCGACCACACGTTGCCGGGCCTGCCCAGCCTGTCTTCGAGGCAACGCTGATGCCGCTTCTTCCCCGGCCTGCAGGCTCGCATCATGTATGACCTACTGAACATATCTGCAATATGGTCACTCGCCCGTCATCCTCATGCAACAGCTAATACCTATGGAACTGTTGACTCGAGTAGAAGCAGCCCGTCAAGCGATTCCCAGGAATACATCCAAGGCTTGCTTGATTCAATGCCATGGCGTGTAGCAACTCTTGTTACAGGTCGTAAAGGCCTTAAAACATACCGATATTTGCAAATAACGTTGTTTTTCCATCGCTCTGAAACTGTAATCGCGTAATAAATTTCCTTCCATTCTGATGGATAATTCACGGTACTGCATTTTTCACAAACATAAAAAATAAAACCCGGCTATTTAAGCTAATCTATTAACCACAAAAATTATTAGATGAAAACATTAGGGGATAGTAGGCTTATTGGTTGTATTATGAACTACATATCATTATTACTGTTAGTCCCTTTCTGAGTTATGCAAAAGAAACGATGTTGAGTTTCCCAGAAATTTCAGTTGCACACCTTCTCTTTCACTGGTGTGCGGATAATGCCCGCGTTGTAACTATCTGTAAACGCGCGTGAAACAGACATATGAGAGTTTACGACGTTCCATTCATCCGAGAAGCAGCGGGTAGTAAGGAGGGGTAGTATTGAGTGAGTGAGTGAAGAGATTCGGGCGGCACTTAACATCGTGGTCTTGAGAGCCGATGAGGGTGAAGCGAGACGAGTATGGAGCAGCGCCGGAATGAAAGGGTGGGTGAAACGGGAGATCCCCGAAAAAATCCGCCCACCAGTGACATCGTCGATTCCTTCGTGCCAAAATCCGGAGTGACCCAGCTGGGGATTGAACCCGGTTCGCCTTGGCGGGAGGCGAGTAGGCTAACCGCTCAACCACCGCAGCCCCGGGTAGTATTGAGGTTCATTCCACTGCACCGCTAGCAATGCGGCCTGCGAATGAAAGCAACCCCCAGAGGAAATCTCCGGTAGAGTCTTACACAACAATGGAGCAGTTCCCATTCGCCACTCCCGACAACGGGAGAGAGAAATTCTTCCCATGCCCGGACGTGCAGCTACTGTTACTTTGGATTCCCATTTGTCGAGGATTTTACGAGTGCCTGCACTTCGCTGGTTTGGTGAAGTGGAGACACCGCCACGCATTTAAACATTAAACTCACAATACACCGTCAAGCCTTCTGTTTTACTTAACATGCTGCCAACTGGGAGCCTAAATGCCAATATGCATGATAGTATGCACGCAGTAGAGTGATTTTATTTTTCAAAGATTAATTGCAAACTTTACTTCACCGTACAGCCTATAACCATCAGTTGAGCCTGTTCCTGGTTCACGTGTTTAATTGACTACTTTTTCAAATCAACCTTTGAAAAAGTCCCTGCCCCTAACTGCATACACAGAATGTTTTGTAATTGCGTGGACAAACCCAGCCCGCGTATTCGCCAGGACAAAATAATGTGAAAACACGTATGCGACTTATTGCCCTTGTGTGCGTCCCAAGAGCGGGAAACCCCCGTGAAGTTGGAGTAGAAAGGAGAAGTAATTGCACGTTTAACAAAACGTATTTACGATTGAACCACGAGATCCTGGATAATGTGTAAATTGACTAAGATATACGACCAGTGCTACGTCTGTCTCCATCATACATTTAATTGCAGAACATTTTGTCACACCGAAGGTTTATTAATTTTCACGTAACAGACTATGAATTAACATGTTAAAATAAACAAAAAAAAGGTCTCTTGTGTAATTTCTCCCAACTAAACTGTTTCCTTTAATTTCCTTTCCGTCTATACAACTGAGAACTTTGTGGATAAGTTTCTGCTCTCTTATTAACCAGTCCTAGTTGTTTCCCGGAACAAAAAAAATTGTTTCCACGTCTGAATAATAAAAGTTGAAATGCAAGCCCCCAATATGTAGTGTGACAAATATACACATTGCAGATTTTACAAGAATACATTTTGTAGTTGAACAAATAATTATTTTGGCAACATGTTTCCAAGGATTTTTACTTGTGAAAGTACAAAAAAATTATTTTTAAGTGTACATGCTTGTAGCCTCAGTCGTTGGATGCCAGAGTACTGTCCAGATGAGGACATTTTAAAGTTCATACATATGAGGGAAGCTCCCCATTACCGCTAATGACATTTCATATTCCCAGTTTGCCATCTTTCGCGCTTATTTTTCGCTAAATACTGCGCATTGGGTCTTATATGAGCATATACATAGTTTTATGTTGTCTGGTCTAAGCAGGACTTTAACTTAAACGTTGACTGTTTCAACAGTTTTTGTGTACAGAAAATGTACTAAATTTCCATCTATTCGCCTTGCGTTGTGTTTTTTTTTTTTTAGGAAGTACTGTATATTAAGTGAGGAGTATATTTAGACCACAGCAAAAATAAAATATGTATTTGACTAGGCTACTGAGTACCTGCTTGTGTCACTTGAATACAAATAAAATATGTTCTTGTAAACGAATGGAGTGAAAGGATGCACCAGTGTATACTTAACGGTCCCTATTAATGAAGTTTAGTAATTTTAATAACACTTACTGGTAGGGCAAACTTCATATTATGAAGTGGACAAATAAAGCGTAGGTTCGCCACCTTCGTCAAACTGGAATGTTTATCCATCTTGATTACAGCACACGCGATTTCTGCCGTATGCAAGTATTACCAAGAACATCAAAATACTACAAAATTAATTATATTTCCTAACTCTGGGTTTACTGACGTGTGCACTTTGCATGTTTACACCAACGGCTGTTACGTTGCTGAGTATGTATTCGCAAAAAAGAATTTATGCAGTCTTGGTTCTTTTGCAGCCGTCAAAAGTAAAATACCTCAGTGGTTTTGCGAATACTTAATGTCGTTTCTGTGGCCGTGGTGTTCTAAGGTTAAGATATCTCAACTCAGGGTGCACTTAATTCTGTAATTCGAGGCACTACGCTGTACTTATATCTAACGCAATGCTACGTATTTAGTTGTAAGGTTTAAGGAAAAGAAATTTAAGCGAAATAAATTGTATTTGATTTTGACCTATATAATACACGGACCTAATATGAAAGACTGTCATTGAATAATTGTCCTCATATTTATTTTTTATATGTCTTTTCTGGACTGAACAAGTGCTGAAAGGAAAAAAAAAAAGACCGACAGAATAAACCGCAAAAATTTTAAATTTTATAAAAAAGTTTTCGGAAAATAAAACTACAAATATCTTAAGGGTTTTTGTTATTTTCCCAACTCTAATTTATAATATGAAGGGGACTGACCTTGAAAGCTCAATTTATTTCGAAGTTCCAGCCATAGTGGAGAGTGGCAGCGTGTAACAAGCAAATATGACTCTGTACAAACGACACATGCATTCCTTTCCAGGCAGGCAAACTGTAATGAATACAAATAATGCCATAGGAAAACGAAGCCACGTGATATTTCCTCCACATTTTTGCAGCTAGTTTACTGGCCTGACACACCGCAACTTTACATGTCACTTCCGTGTGTCCGTGGGGCCTTCTTGCGGCGAGACAAGTAATTTGCCTCCGCGAACTGTCGCTCCATTTTGACCTCCCTTCTTCCTGGCACACTACTAGGGTGATTCTAAAATCATGGGACAAACATTGAGGGGTGGTAGAGCTCACTAAAATAAACAATTATTGTATAGTAACATATGGGCGGAAGTGACGCGTTGAGGCACAAACACAAAAACATTACATAATAACGGAAACATAAAATGTTCATTAGCAGCATACTTAACGATTGATTCCGTACAGAAAATATTAAAACAGTTGCTGGAAATGCATCCACCAACAGTCACGCATGCTTGGCGACCTCTACATATGGCGTGTGATTGGCTGACAATGGTGGCGTGCGTGAAATACCCGGCGTATTTGAACCTGTTCGCCAATCACTCCACCGACGCTACCAAGCTTGCATTACTGTTGGTATTAGCAATTTTGAGCAATTATTATAAACATTGCTGTAAAAAGGCATTTAGCGGTGACGTTGTAAATAAACAATGTGTTGCATTTCATGTGTTATGTTTGTGTTTGTGCCTCAACGCGTCACTCCCGCCCAAATATTCCTATACGATAACTGTTTGTTTCAGTGAGCTCCACCACCCCTCAATGTTTGTACCATGATTTTAGAATAATCCTGTATGGTGTTGCATAAGCTTTAGTAAAAGACAGGGCTGAAACTCCTCATGATGGAGAAGACTTTGAGGGCCTCCCACCCATTGACGGGTTGACGCAGTGAGCGGCAACACAGCTCGGTATGTTCTGTAGAGACAGCGGAGGGAGGTACACTCTGTTCGTGGTTTTGCCACACTTTTTAAACAGAACATTTGAAAAATCACCCCATGTATGACGTTTTGTTTGTTTACTAAACATGACATGTATCACAAGCGTTTTATACTTCTGTTAACACAAATTTACTTTATTTTTGATTAAATTGCACTTTTACTTGTACACTATCTATTAATTGTAATATTTAATTGATGAATAAAAAGAGATGAAATTGGTGTGTTGGTAATGCCTGGCAATAAATAGTTCTTATGCGAAATGTTATTACACTTGAGTGCGCACGAATGCGGTGCGTTGTCTTTTTGGCATGATTTCCTAGACTCGGTTAACCTTTGTCTGCACGAGGCGGTAGGAATATTCTGGAAGTAAAACCTTAAGCAGGGCTTGAGAAAAGTTGAAATGTCCGTGAATGGGCTATATAGAAATAGTTTGTGGCATCGCTCGAGTTGTTGGAACGTTACTCTTTCCTCGACAGCTGCCGCCTGCAGACTAAGGTGGCGGGTTCTTTATACTCCTATAGAGGTCTGTAGCTGTGAGGGCGATCCTAATATCGTAGTTGATTCTTCCTGCGCGCCAGACAGAACTATGGGTAAAATACTGTAAAGGCCCTTTCACACGATCAAACTGCCCTTCAAAATTACTTTCAATTTTTATTGAATCCAATTCGTTGCCTGCTCTATGACGCCATAGAAACGTCTCAATTGCGGCCGTTATCTCTTTCGATTCTTTGGAAGTCTAGTTTTCCTTTAATATTTTCGTTTGGAACACGTTCTATATTTTCTTTATATCTAAAATTTAAATCGCTTATGTTAGCTTTTCTGACGGTATAAAGTGAAAGTAATCTCATAATAATAGAGTTGTGTGCACACATTAAAAGTTGTTACAAAATAAGGACGCCTATTAAAAAAAAAAAGCAAATGTACAATAAAATGAAAATAATTTGTCGTGGTTTAACTAATAATTATTTTCGTGTCGTGCATGAGTCGTATATTCTTCTAAAAAATTGCTGTTGGTATTTTTTTTTCACTTGTTTCATTGAAAAAATTGTGATACATTTTCATATGGATACTTGAAAGCTTATTGATTGCAATTCATTAATATGCAAATGAAGTGATTTATTAGTTTAATAAATTTAATTCAAGAATTTTTAATTCAATAAATATTTGATCGTGTGAAATGGCCTTAAGCGTGACAAGTGAAGGTGACTCGCCTCCCTAGATGCCTGCACATGGGCCGCTGGCACGGCTCGGTCGGCTGCAGCTGTTATTAGTGACGGCCCGGCTGTGCACAAATTGTTACAAGAACATTTGGCGCGCATCGGCCAGCGCGCAACTGATAATACGGACACGGATGCTTTTAGCACGTCACCCAGGCTGTACCATGCTGCGCGCGCAGCTACCTCTCCCTTCGCTGGTTGCGCTCCGCTCACCGTAAATTCACCTGCCAGCAGTTGTGGTGCTAACAGTACCTGGCTCGACGTATGATGGCGCAACGATAAAATAGAATCTCTTACAGAGTTACTTTAAGAAAAGTCAATAGACTAAAATTTTCTTCTTTATTTTTAGCTTATTACATACCTTTTCGCTGTTATAATTTGAATGAAGTACATATGACAATGGCGTAAAGTTACTTTTCAAAAACTAACTAAAATAACTAAAATATATTAAATTTTTTGAACAAATATCAAAATTGAACAATATTAATAAATTAGGTTACAGCTCAAAATAGTTGATCATGTTACAAGAATATTCTCTTGGAAATCGGGTACCTGGTTCACCTGTATTTCAATTTTAACATTATAAAAACAATTTTAAAGTAAAGATTTTACAGTAAGTGAACCGGCTGTCAGATTTCGAAGAAATTGCTACATAACGGGGCCGCGGTGGTGTATGTAGTGGTTAGACTGATCGTCTTCGATTCCCGGTGAAGTCGCTCCCGGATTTTCACACGTGGGGATCGTGCCGGACGATGCCGCTGGTCGGCGGGCTTTCTCGGGGATCTCCCCGTTTCCCCCGCCCTTACATTCCGGTGCTGCTCCATCCTCACCTCGCTTCAACTTCGTCGGCTCTCAAGACCTCGACTTTAAGAGCCACCCAAATCCCCCCCTCCCTTACTACATGCCACTTCTGGAAAATGAAGAAACGGCTTAGCTAGAACCACACTGCATGTAAAATAACGTGGAATTTATAATAATAAAGATTTTAAGCTAAAATATTATTGGTACCTACGCCAAGAAAATATGATAAATATTATTTTTCAAATAATTTGGTATTTTTATTAAGTTACCATTACTATATTTGAACGGAATCATAACATATTCTCAAAAATTAAACGCTACTGCGGAAAATTAAGGAAGGAATAATTAAATAGCGTGGTTTTTCTCACCGAGAATGTTTGGCCTCACTGAGAGTATTTTAATGGTATTTGATCTGACCAAGTTTGTTTGGTCACACCGAGTATGTTTCGTCTTACCGATCATGTTTGATTGTAAGTTAAGTTAAGTGGATACATTTTGGTCGGCGCTTAGCACCAAGGTCTACAGCGTCGGTAGGAGTGAAGTGAGTTGAAAATGGGGTACCAACGGAATGCAAGAACGGGGATAACGGGAGTACCCTAAGAAAACCCGCCAGCCAGTGGCAACGTCCGCCGCATTTCCCACATGCAAGAGTGTGGGTGATCGCGCCGGGAATTGAACCCGGTTTGCCGTGGTGAGAGTAGAGTAGTTTGACTACTACACCACCGTGGCCCCATGGTTACACCAAGTACGTTTGTTGGTCTTGTTGAGCAAGCTTGGTCGTACTGGAAATGTCTGTCCTTACCGAATAACGTTAACCTTGCCAAGTGTGTTTGGTCTTACAAAGTGTGTTTGATTGATCAAACCGAGCATTATTGGCATTACAGATTGTGTTAGGTCGTGTCTAGCTTGTTTGGTCTTTACAAGTACTTTTGTTCTTACCGAACTTGTGTATAGCACAACCTCCATTGCATTTGAAAGCTCTTGAATTACATTTAGAATAATTAAAATTGAGCTAATATTTTATCATTTGTGGTTTTACACTGTAACTCCAAATAAATGGTGAAACAGTTCCGTAATTTATGCATTCCTTGTCCATAAAAGAACATTTGCCAACCATTTCATAAAACATTCAAATAAAAAAAATGTTTCTTTGTTTTGAAATTTATTTATACGTGCTAAGCAAAATTGTTGAAGACTTGGTTCCACACTCATAGTAAAAAAATATCGTATACAGAGGAAGTATAAAAGAATACCCCAACTTTGAAGGTCTATAATATCAAAACGAAACAACCTACAACCTTGGTTGACTAATCAAATGAACCGGGGAACCGTGAAGTTTGTTTACCATATCTTCATAAATGTTCAATGTAACCACCACGAGTGGCCCAAACAACATCTACGCGATAATCAAACTCGTTCCACACTCTTGTCAGCATGTCCGGTGTTTCGGTTTGGATGGCGTCCGTAATTCTCGTTTTGAGGTCGTTAATGTTAGCCGGCAATGGTGGACGAAACACTTGATCCTTTATGAACACCCATAGAAAAAAAATCGCACGGGGTAAGATCCGGGCTTCTTGGGGGCCAATGATGTAGAGCCTGGTCACCAGTTGCTCCTCGACCAATCCAGCGTTGCTGCAACGTCTCGTTCAGGTATCCGCGAACAGCTAGGTACCAATGGGGTGGTGCACCATCCTGCTCGAAAATGAAGTCCCCCACCGGCTCTTCTAACTGAGCAAACAACCACTCTGTAAGCATGTCCAAATAATGGATTCCGGTAACAGTGGGCTCGTGAAAAAAGAAAGGGCCGAAAACAGTGTATTTGGATACAGCGCAAAACACGTTCACTTTGGGGGAAGCGCGCTCGTGTTCGGTGGTTTCATGTGGATGCTCCTGACCCCATATCCGCACGTTGTGCCGGTTCACCTTACCATTTGTATGGAACGTCGCTTCATCGCTAAAAAAAACCAGCTTAGACATGAAGGCATCGTCTACTTCGTTCTGGGCACATACAGGAAACATCAGACTGTCCCCTTCACATTTACGTGTCGAATACGAGCTCGCTTCCCCCGTCACCACCTCAAACCGAGAGTTACGAACGCCATCCAAACCGTAACACCGAACATGCTGACAAGAGCGTGGAACGAGTTTGATTGATTATCTCGTAGATGTCGTTCGGGCCGCTCATGGTGGTCACATTGGACATTTATTAATGTACGGCGAACAAACTTCACGATTCCACGGTTCATTTGATTGGTCAATCAAGGTTGTAGGTTGTTTGGTTTTGATATTATATACCTTCAAAGTTGGGGTATTCTTTCATACTCATCCTGAATGTTTCATAGTGAAAGGTTAAATAAATTTATCATTATCGGTATTGTGAAATAATGTTCGGAAACGGCAACTAAACAACAACTTTTGTATTGGCGTGTAACGCACATGTTTCCGGCGAAGTTTGATCTAATGTCGATTGAAGTTGCGTAATGTAAAGCAGGCAAAGGTGCGGAGTTGACTGTATCGCCAGGTTTCCCGCAGGGGACGTGGCAATGTGGTCGGAGCGAGGACTGTGTTCGCTCTCTCTGTTCTTTATCTTTGTTGGTCGCCTCCTAGTCCCCTCCTGTCGTCCTCTTCGCTCTCCTCGAGCCACTACCTGGCCCATGTGGAATTGGACCGGACCAGACGTTTCATTACTCCGTGCAGAAGTTCAGTTCGTTGCTTGTGCTCCTCGTGTCTTCGGGCTGCGCGCGCGTCACAGGAACCTGGTTACTTAACGCAGGGCTTTCACAGGACGACAGAGAGGACACGGAGGAGGAGTTCTCATTGCGATGTCTTTTCGCGGATGAAACGCTGAGGCTAATATCGCGTGGATTGCGCACGTGTACATGTCAGTGTACACTTTCGTAATTTTTGCTCTTTGATTATAGTCTATTCGCGGTTTCTTCACACTTTTTGAATCGAACATTTGAAAAATCACTTGGTTGTTTCCTGAATATGTCGCGTATCACACTCGTTTTATATTTGTCTTACCATAAAAGTACCGCACTGTTGAATAATTTTAAACTTTTACTTGAATATGTATTCTATAAACTCTAGTATTCAATTTATGATACACATGAATAAACACAGGGAGAAAATAAGTGTGTTGGTAATACCTAGTAAGAAATAGTTCTTATTAAAAATGCATTATTACACTGAGTGCGCACGAATGCGGTGAGATATCCCTTTGGTGTTACTTTCTAGACCTAGTTAAGCTTTGTTAGCATGAGGCGGAGGAATATCCTGGTAGTAGAAATTTAGCAGGGCTCCAGAAGAGTTGGAGGTAACCGCGAATGGACGCTATTAATTTGAATACAACATAAACGTTTAAAGAAATGCCTCAATGGTAATTTTTTTCTTGCAAGAACTTTAGACTTTCTTCTGTTTAGTGTGTCTGCGAGAGGTTTGCAAACAGCGCCAGACATAATACAAAAAGTTAAAGAAATGTGGGTGTAGCTATGCCTGGAACACTACCGTGGGTTTCACATCAATAAGTTTGCGTTAGCGGGTATTCTTTTCTGTGGAACGTGAGAATGAATAAAAAGTAACGAAATTAATAGTAGGCGTTTGTGGCTTAAACCGACCGATCCAGACGAGATCTTTCGTTTGGCATGAGAACCGGCGCGCCAGCACATTGGGGTCGCGAGGTGCACTGCTCGGGACTTCTCGGCCGGTCGCCACGGACCCCCCCCNGTTAGTAGAGACCTGCAAAATTCGCGTTATTACTTTAGCGGCAGACTGGACTCAAAACACTCGGACCGGAGTCAAAAGCTCGTTGTTTATATAAATACATCAGGTGCTACCGGTAGGTTTTTTTTATAAGCTACGTTGACTTCACACTGTGACGGATTATAAAGAGGTGCCGAAGTTTTGCATGGACGCATCACCAGTTGGCGAGTTAACGGCGTAAACATGGCGCTGTGCTGATAGAAATNTTAGTAGAGACCTGCAAAATTCGCGTTATTACTTTAGCGGCAGACTGGACTCAAAACACTCGGACCGGAGTCAAACGCTCGTCGTTTATATAAATACATCACTTGCTACCGGTAGGTTTTTTTTTTATTAGCTACGTTGACCTCCACACTGTGACGGATTATAAAGTGNAAAGAGGTGCCGAAGTTTTGCATGGACGCATCACCAGTTGGCGAGTTAACGGCGTAAACATGGCGCTGTGCTGATAGAAATAACAGAAACTCCCATTTCCGCAGGAATGTGCAACACCAGTGCCTTTATTTTCTCGGGGGGAAAAGGGCACAGTTTTGTCGTTTAGAAATTATGTAACATCTTCATGATAATTTCTGTGGACTTTCCCAACTTGGCTAGTAAGAAGTTTACCGAACTGTAGCTCGCGAACCAGCTAGTAGTGTGTTTGAAACTCCCGCCACAATGTCTAACCGTGTTGTCTGTTTGCCTGTCCGAGGAAAAACATAATTATTAAAAATCTGTAGTTATTTAGTGAATTAACTTTTGGGGGAAAAGTAATTGAAATTCTTATTCAAACATGCATGATGTTATGAGGTTATCAGGCCAAGTTAAGTCCATAACAATGTATGTAATGTACATATATTTATTATATATATAATAAATGTACATGATTTTTAATTGTTAGTTGTGGGGGTTTTTTTTTTTTAAATTCCCGTTTGAGAACATGTCAGATTTTCTAAAATAGCCTGTTCTGTGATGTTCGAGGGCTTGATTATTTCCTCTACGTTAGATTCAAGTGAAATGACTTATGTGAAGCACAATCTCGTGTCACAGAACGTAATAAAAAGGCCAGGATACGGTGTAAGGAGTCCTGAATACAAATCTCGTATATCGCAGGAGGCGTGTGCCTTTGTTTGGTGTAAGCTGCTGTACACATCAGCCCACTTATAGGTAATAACGAAAAATTATAAAATTATATATTTAGAAACCAGAAAATGGCATAAAATAATACAATCGCGTTAACAAACTCTACGAAAATTTTTGCGATAAACACAAACACGAAAAAACTGTTACTTATTATGAAGTAAGCAATAAAGGAAATCACTAACAAAGAGTTTAGCAATCACTACAAATTATTTACGTTTACTTCTTAAACTTGGCAGGTTGAATTCCCATAAAATATTTTGTAAATACCATTTTTTTTTTCCCGCGTTTCTTGTACCTCATTTTAGTGTCGATTTTTAGTAGCGTTGTAATTTTGGTACTCTTCTTCTTGTGTTAAAGTGGTACCCGATTTATAGTGAATGAAGTTCTCATTTCAACCTGAAGTTGAATTAATAAGATTTTACAGGAATCGCTTAACCAGTGCCTTTGTACATCGGTGTAAGAACACAGTGATCGACGGTGAATTTCAGTGTGCCAATGCAGCGATTCGCAGTGAGTTTTGTTGTTTCTCTGACTGGAGGGAACTGAAATGTTAAGTCATCTCCCAAGCGATAAAATGTGATGTTAAGCAATTCCCCATTATAATTCTAAAGTACCCAGAAATAGTATTGCCCATGTATTTTATTATTTACCTAAGGTGCCATAACTTCCACGTGAGAAAGAGTATAATACAAGCGTCCAGGTCTTTACAACCGGATATTCTTGTACAGTTATTATCAGTTATTTATACGGACACTGGTTTCCTGCTTAGAGTTTGTGTGACTCTGTAAAAAGTCTTATGATAGTAAATATAGTATTTATAAGACAAGCCCTTAAAATAAATCAAAATAATTTGTTTGAGGAAATGGTAAGTGAGGACTAGACAAATTAAAAGTGGGAAATATTATATCTTCAATACTATGATATTTAAAATTTACGTTTATTTATTAATTGTACCGACACGATGGGTCTCGAGAAAGGAACATGGAATATGTATAACAGTTTATTTGCACTACGTCAGCTCTCATAAAGTTAAAATTGAACGCAGAAAAATTGTGAAATAATATTCTTGCATAATGAAAGCTATCGAAATAATAAAATTGAATGCTTTAAATGTTCCCATTATTTATTTAGATTCCCTTATGTGCAATATTGTGTGTGATGGCGTATTCTTTGTTCTAATATACTTATGGCATGGTAGGTGAGTGAGTGAAGAGATTTGGGCGGCTCTTAACATCGAGGTCTTGAGAGCCGATGAGGGTGAAGCGAGGTGAGTACGGAGCAGCGCCGGAATGAAGAGGCGTGGGAAACGAGATCACCGAGAAAACCCGCCGATCAGTGGTATCGTCCGGCACGATTCCCACGTGTGAAAATCCGGGGGTATCCCCGCCGGGAATCGAACCGGTTCGCCTTCGTGGGAGGCGAGTAGTCTAACCACTACACCACCGCGGCCTCTATAGGATAGTAAGTACCAGACGAAACCAGCGAGAGAAGTAATACTGGATAGAGTCAAAATATAGAAGAAAAAAAACCTTCTAACAATATAAATATTTCTTTCTATTTAGAAACTTTAAGTCCAGTCAGAAAAAACAGGATTGGATTCAGTTTAAAAAAAAAAAGTTAGAAGAACGTAAGGAAAGGAAAAAAAAACATATTCACGACTAGTGGTGATTTAGCACCAGTGCGCCAAGGTGCTGGAAATTATACGGTCTTTTATTTCGCTTGTAAATAAATTAAATTGTATGTACGGCACGTTTACGTCTCATGAATATGCATCAGTTTCGGAAGGTTTCGTCTCCAGGCACTGGCAACATGCGGTTTCAACTCGGCGTTAATGGACACTTGGAAACCTTTCAGACGAACCGAAGCTGAATAAACAGTCAGGGAAACCTTTGTGAGGGAGCAAGATAGGCTATCAAGTGCTTCCGTTGCCATGGCAACCGGACTCTTTAATGTTCTTCTCTGATTTTCCGTCTTGGGGGAGGGTTTCTATCGAGTTCGCGCGCGCACACATTCTCTCTCTCTCTCTCTCTCTCTCTCTTCGCCTCTCTTTTTTCTCTCCGCGCTGTCGGCGGGACTCCACACAAAGGAACGAAATGGCGGAGCTGAGAGGCTGGACGATCCTTCAACTGTGTTATCTCAGGGCGAGCAGTATGGTAGTCTTCGCAGACCACATAAGTCACGTCGAGATACCAGACTCCTCGAGACCACCGCGCATTTTCCGACCGGATCTTTTGAAATTCGAACGGGTGAAAGTTTTCTGTATTTTTTTTTCTCCGGGTTACAGAAAACGCCAAGTAAAAACTTTTGAGCTATCAATTCTAAGCAACTCCTGACACCCAAGTAAAACATTGTGAAGTCAGTNGGGGGGGGCTCTACATCGAGGCCTTGAAAGCCGATGAGGGCGAAGAGAGGTGAGTATGGAGCGGCGCTGGAATTTCAGGAATGCCCTAGGGAACGGGAGATCCCCGAGAAAACTTGACCTTCGGGCACGATTCTCACATGAGAAAATCCGGGAGCGGTCTCGCCGGGAATCGAATCTGGTGCACCTAGGTGGGAGGCGAGTAGTCTAACCACAACACCACCGCGGCCCCAGCGCATGTAGATGTTCTGGGATTACGATATTTTTCCAGGAAAGTTGAAAGACAATAATTATCGACCGCCACCACTTTTTTACTTTTATCATATTATTGTTCAAAGAAATAAATAATGAAAATTGTTAAATATAACTTTTTTTGTGGCTTTCCTGCATAGTTGCATTAAAGGAAAGGGATCAGATCTAACTCGCGAAGAATGCAGCTTCCTGGGAATGCCTATAGAAAGTATGTGGAGGTCCTGTTGCAATGCTTCATTGTGACCAGACGTGCACTGTTAAAAAAATATTTTTCCTTCATTTTACGGAAAGTGCTGGTAAAAATTTACCCAGGAGTGTCCGTAATCTCTCCATAAAATTACGGACATATTGATTTTCATTAATGGACTTTCCGTAAACAGCACAGAAATTTCTTTGAATTCACAGGACCTCTCCGTTAATTTCCTTGCTAGTATTTTGTACTTCCAGTTAAAAAAAATGAAAACAATCATTAATTTTCGTTATGTGGGTTTCGTACTGCGTAAAACAAAGATACTTACAAAAGTTAAAATTTTTGTTACCCGAACGAGATTTGAACCTGGGTCGAAAAGTTAAAAGCATATGGCCTTAACCATTTACCTACAATTTCTCACTCGTGGTATTTCCACGCAGTCACATAAGCAACTATTTCAGTTTCTATTAAAGTTAGTGTATTTTAAATTTTGCTAAATGTTATAGATGGCCGATACTTTGGTGTTTGAATGAATATATCTTAGTAGCGTGGATAAGCTAACTGCCGTAGAAACGATAACTTTCTGATTACAATGGTGAAGAAAGCTTCGTGTAGACTCGGCATTGTTCGTCCTGAAACCCGAAGCTATAGAAAGTACGGAGACTTTCCGTATTTTGCATTACGGATTGCTGTGAGTTTTAAGTTTATTTTCTTTAAATATTATACATCATAAATATGTAGCAATGACAGGAAAAATTAATTATTTTTAATTATTTCTTCTGTGAATTTTTATATACCTATAATTTTTGGCGCATTCAAAATAAACTGAGAGTGTAGTATTATCAATAACGCCAGTCACCTCTAGATTTTATTTCCACTTTAGAGGGCAAGATTAATAATAATAGAAACTGCATTGAAATATTACAGATAACACGGTTGTTTATAAGAAATACATTATTTATATGCACCTGAAATTTTTCTTCACATTTGCCTTCACTTTCTTTTTACATAAAAAATGTCATCTTATGACTCGATATATTTCATGCGAGTTACTTTAGACCTTATAAGTTGACTTACGTGCAGGCCTGTAAATTGAAACTGGGAGAAAAAAAAACTGCAAATTATTGAACAGAGCAAACAATTTGTTGTCACGTGGCAACCGTTGTGAATAACCAGTCGTAATAATCCGTGAGCTCAAAAATGCCATCGTTACTTCCATATAGTTACAGCGTGGAAAATGTTACTTGAAAGCGCCAATTATGAAAGCATAGAACGCCAATTAAAGTTCATTTGAAAAAATTTTACTGAAAAGCGTGGATTTAATTACAGGGAATTACCAAAAATTTTATCGCAGGGAATTATAATTGATTGCTTCGCAGTGAAACCCCGTCAGCTGGATACAAAAGAGAACAGAGTGGCCGATGGCTATCCCAATTACGAGTTAGGTTCAGCTTGGGTAGAGAATTGACGAAGCTATATTGTTAATTAATTAATCGCCAGTGACGACTTTTCCGGACAACTGGGCTAAAATTTTTTAAAATCCAATTTTATTTTTTACTGGCGACGACATGTGTGTGTGCGTGCCTGGTACCAAAGCCATCTCTGCATCTGAACCAAACACCCCTTTATGTTTTTAATTTCCCAGTTTAGCTTAAGAACTTATATTTCTTACGTAGACACAATACACCACAACAAAAGAAGAAGAAAAAAAATGTTTCTCCAGATAAAATTATAAAACATTAAGGAAAAGTTTCTTTTTTTTCCTTTAAGTACCACTAAAAAAATATCGTACTGTAATTCACCCCATAAGATTGCAGCCATGGTGAAACCAGCTCTTTGAAAAATATAACTCGGTCCGATACAATTAGCTGTGTAACCCCAATAAAGAAAAAAAAATTATGCGCGTAAGTGCGAGAAATAATTTTAAAAATTAATGATGATTTTTAATGCTTTATCGTAGATGATGGTACTACGTGAATATTTTGTAGCTAAATATGTACGGACACACTAAAATATTCTTATTTAAAAACAGGCGATGGAGATATGATATGCTGTCATGATATATTTCATGCAACAAAATTTTCTAATCGCCAATCAATAGAAAACGATCCAGTCAACGATTATATTGTAAATAATAACTTAATTTTTATGTTTACGTTACTGTAATTGTTAATAAAAGAAAAACTTTTTTTTCAAGCATAGTACGCTTTTTTTTTCTAAAAAATTTTGTACGAAATTTTTTAAAATTTGGTTTTTATTAGGAACACTGTTAAAATATTAATATAAATATTTTCTCGCTTTATCCCTTATTGTAGTTGATCAAATAAAAATGGTTATTACGAAGGCACCGCAAAGGAGGGTAGTGATAAGAGTATAAAATGCAGGAACGCTAGAGAAGCAGCGGAGGAGAGAGGAACGTATAGCTTCAGTAGTGTTGCTTCCCTTAATCGTGACATCAGCGTCAGTGTTGGAATTTCCAGCCCTTTGGTAGAGGAGGTTGGCGGAAGGCCAGTGGACCGTTTTTTGTTCCCCTTCCCCATATTGTCCTGTACTTCAGACTGGAACCTTGCCATTCCATTACGGAGCCCTACGAAATATAGCCACTGCGGTTCAACATCTCCTAGTACGGTACCCGAACTAGAGTACTGGCGAAGTCGGACCAATTGCGTACCAACCACGACCATCTGATCTCGGATCACCTGACTTCTACATCTAGGACCACATTACACCTGTCGGCACCAGGAATCGAGCAGACTATCCGGATACGAGATTATATTGACTAGAGAGACCAGTCGTCCTGCTTTTTGCAAGACAGTCCTTTATTATTATTATTTTTTTTAAATAAAAGCATTTTTCTGCGGGAGGAGAAAGGCTAAATAAAGTAATGAAATGTCCTTCAACTACGTGTCCTGCGAAAATTCCTGCTTTTTTTACACATAAACGACCACGTAAACTTTATATTATTAACACATTCACTAAGTTTAATGAACTAATTTTACAAAATGGCACTTAGCTGCATCCCACTAATTCAAATGAAAAAATATATTTCAGATAAATATAAATGTTAAACTCTTTTACTGGAGTTTGTTAATTTAATTATTTTTATCTACATCTAGGTTTTTTATTGGGTGTACCCTATTCAATTTTTCCACTAAATTTGCTTTTATTTAGAGTACTGTCATGCCTTGAAGTTAACCACATTCCTTTTATTATAAACCACATTTCTTATAGGCTTAAGTGTCCTGCTTCATGTATTGAAACATATGGTCACCCTAATATTGACACTATCAGTGCTACGCTGGCTGTGATCGAACGTATGCGTTTCAATATGCATAGGGCCTAGGCTGTTCACGGTGAAGTGAGCACTTTTGATGCCCAGCAATTTTTTTTCTTTCAGCCATTTCTAATCCGTTAACCGCCTTTTAAAATTAATATTGCCATGTAAGTAATTAACACAGCGTGCGTATTCCAGTGCACTCGGAAGTTAACGTCTAAGGCTAAAATAAAATATGTTTATTAACTATTATTCCAAATCAGAGTGCTTTAAAAAGTACTTACTTATTGGAAATAGTCTATATGGAGCAGCGCTGAATAGTTAGTATTGTCAAAGGTGGGGGAAATTCCGAGCAAGCTCTGTGAGCATACTGCACTGTCTTCCAACCGTGCGCTTGCAATGGCAAACGTTAATTTTACGGTGTGCACTTTTGAAACAAACGTATTAAAAAAAAAAGCCAGTCCATAACGACATGTACGTTACAGAACACACTGGCATGAAGGTTCCTAGTTAAGTTGGCAGCAAATTAATAAAATAATTCTAGGGCTTGGAGTTGTATTGCGAGTGTTAGTGTTTACATTTGTGTCCGCTGAATTAGAATTTTTTTTGTACGGTTTCCATTTGGATGGCGCATGAATAAAGAGATTAGTCTGATGGCAGTGTTAATTTTACATATGGCAGAAGGATACAATATGAGAAGGGTTTTCAAAAGTGCTCATTTAACGTGAATGGTCTATAGCAATACACAGCAGCGTGCTTGCCGCAATTGTCGAATAATCGCTTATCGGCTTTTGCAGACTTTCATCGCCAATATTGGGTAGACCAGACCTAATTAGAATATTGTTTCCTCATTGCGAAATATTCCATCTGCACTCGTCCAGCCTACCATTGTGTGTATCATCACTGGTTCTCGTACCCCTGCATTTCTCACANTCGCCAATATTGGGTAGACCAGACCTAATTAGAATATTGTTTCCTCATTGCGAAATATTCCATCTGCACTCGTCCACCCTACCATTGTGTGTATCATCACTGGTTCTCGTACCCCTGCATTTCTCACAGCTAGGGCCAGTGACTTTTCGCGTAAAAATCTGAGCACACAGTAGACTTCAATACTATATACACACACTTCAACTGTTGTTATACCTTCNGGGCCAGTGACTTTTCGCGTAAAAATCTGAGCACACAGTAGACTTCAATACTATATACACACCTCAGCTGTTGTAATACCTCCACTGGCTGCTGATGCCGTGTCCGTCTTTGACCAAGCCACTCAGGACTAAGTAACTCCGACGCTGAACCTTCGTGATTCGTGCGCAAACTGTTAACACGGGCCAGAATATTGTTTAGCCAATCAAAGAAGCTGGACGACCCTACAGTGCTGTGGACTGCATCTTGTCTCGAAATCTTTTCGCGAAATATCACTGCCCTTAACTATAGCAGTGTGATTGCGAAGCAGAACCTTGTTACTTTATTATATAGTCTATTTGCAGTTTCCTCACACTTTTTTAATCAAACCTTCGCAAAATCACCCCATGTATGACGCGTTTGGTTGTCTCCTGAATATGTCATATATCACATGCGTTTTTTACTTCTGTTACCATAAAAGTATCTTATTTTTGGTTAAATTGAACTTTCACTTATATTATAATTGTAATTTATAATATTCCACTTATAATTGATATAAATAAAAACAGTGAGAAGATATGTGTGTTGGTAATACCTAGTATGGACTAGTTCTTATGCAAAATATGATTACACTGAGTGTGCACGAATGCGATGCGTTGTCCCTTTGGTGTAATTGTCTAGACTTGGTTAAGCTTTGTTGGCATGAGGCGGAGGAATACACCGAAAGTAGAACTTTAGTAGGGCTTCAGAAAAGTGTGAAGTAAACGCGAATGGACTATATATCATGTTCTTTAAAACAGCAGGGGTGTCCAGTGCTCGGCTTGTTCCCAACGTTATAATAAATTGACTTAAGTTTGTCAAGCATAATTTTCCTTCACCAAACATAATCTGCGTACCTAATTTTTTACATTTTGTATTACATGATGCACCTTCTGACAAACCTACTTGTAAGGAATACTGAAAAATACGCGAGTCTCCACAAAATTAAATTTAAAATGCGGTGTATGCACTAAGTTGCAGCCACAAATATGAAGTCTAGTTTTAAAAGCTGTTTAAGTAGGTTTTCCTTACACCGTAAATTTTTGGAATCTGTAACAACTGTTACTTTGGGACAGTCCTTTAAAATTGAATCTTGTTCGTATTTCCCAGTATTATTAAATTCCTGAATTATTTATTATCAAAATGTTACGAATTATCTTAAAACATTTATCTCACGATGATCAGCAATAAAACTGCTAATACAAGCACATCTATGAAAGCTTATTTATTAAAAAAATAATACGGATCCATTGTAGCAAATATTGTGGCTTCTGTTGAACTGAACAAAAAAGGAAGTTTATCATAGTTACGAAAAAATTCCAAAAGTACGTTCATAAAAAGTGTTTTTATCTTTAAAATATATTTCGAGTAGAACTTCACGAAAGGTTTGCTGACTATTGAACGTACGTGCGTACGTTTGCTGCTAAGTGCTTCGACATACACGATTTATCGTATATGGATACGTAATGGCGCACAGCCGTCAATATCACGCATTTTCCAGGAACAGACAGATACTGGAGTGCTATTGATACATTTATTAAGATTAAAAGGTATGCTGCTCTATGATTGAAGCTAAAGTTTACAGCCATTTGTTAATTCCAAGTTTCAAACCAATGAATAGCTCTACATCGTACTCATATTTATTCAGTCGCAGATGATTCGCAATTTTAAGACGCGCAAATGCAGTTCTGAAGTTAGGTATACTCGATTTAGCTGATGGAAAGCGAAAGTGCGATCCACAGCTTTCTGCTTCAAAAACATAAAACAGTTTAACTATATTTACTTCGGTATGTTTCTTTGTTTGTCCAACCTCATTTCAAATACCATTAAAAACGTCTAGATACTTTTCCTTTATTGGTTTGGCTTAGCTTTTTACGGGCTTCGTTCTGATTGGGTAGTTGACTATTTTTAGATGTCACTGTCACGTGATTATAATAATAATTTTGGTGAACAGCTCGTTTGTAGTGTCTCAAAGCTAGCCCACGGAAAAAATGTAACCTTGTGTTTTTTTTTAACTTATGGAACTTCGCTTTATAATACGGCATTCTCTCACATTCTTGGCCTATTTTCACTAAACCTATAATATTTATGTTGTCCATATGTGTACGAAGTTTGGATGACGTTAACTTACAAACACTTTTGCCATTGTTTTTTTTGTAAACTTAGTAAAGAAGGCATTGGACGAGTTTTCGTGTTGTTCTAACTACGACTGAAAGTTATTATGGGAGCTTAGAAGCCAAACTATTCGTGGGTTTTTTTCGCGTTTCGTATAACTTTGTAGTTAACTTCTCATCAACGAACAACACTACCAGTGGAAGAAATTTCAGCATATTATTTATTTTCTGCGTTTCCCCTTGTACGAATGGAAACAGAAATTTCAGTTGTGATGATTAATTTTTGATGATTATTTTTTGTCAATGGAAAACGTTTCTGGCGTAGTCTTTAAACTTAAGCAATGAGTTATGTAACAGACTTCTGCGTCTCAAGGGTGTAGTCAACCGTTTGGCATAAAAAATACTAGATATCCCGAAGTCGCTGGTACCATTTCGGCCTCTTAATGCGGCATTTACATAAACATTGTATTAAATGAGTCGGTAACGTTTTGCCCCTTCTTTTGTTTGCATTTTTTGTTTCCTTCTAATTTAAAATGCAGAATATTTTTAAAACATTTTTATGAACTCTCTTGCACAGAGTTGCATATTTTGAGTACATAACACTTTCAACTTGACGCCCGTAGGAGCAACGATTTATTAAAAACTCCTGAGTTTTTAAAACACACGCACCCTCTTCAATTTATTCCTTCACTTTAGTGAACAGGGAGCATTAAATAAAATATATGTCTTTCAAAAAATAAGAGACATACGTTGGTTATAACATGTTATAACACGTTATAAATTATGACGTGAGTACATAATTTGGCTCAGCGTTGAAAGAGCTAAAACCATGGCCAACTTCATGCTCAACTTGATCTTTTCTTGTCTATAACGGCGCGGCCTTAGATTCAAAAATGGAACTCTTTTTAACTTCCTGAGCGTCATTATTCTCCTGTGAGCCTTTCGACAGCACTGTGTGAAATAACTAACTGATTACGGAACAAATTGTTACACAACGATTCCCACGATTTAGTAATACGCCGCTGGTTAAATCTTGCTGATTATTTGAAGTACATATAGGCTTCTAATTTTCATAATTAAAGTGACGAGACCTTATTAAAATGAACTCCGAGCAACTTGGTTTTTATTTGGTCATCTTCAATTTTAAGCCATGCTGTGGGATGGCATCTTTCACGGCCCGGTCTTCTTACCGCATGAGAAGATTTGTGGTTTGATTCAGTTTACAAAGAATACCTATTGAATACCTATAGATATTTATTGAATACCTATATATATATAACAAAGAATACCTATTGAATACCAAAGAATACCTATACGGCCTATACGAGGCCGTATAGGCCGTATTTCACGAAACACGCTTGATTTAATTATATTTGTTTCTTGTTTAATTGTAAACATTGTTGCGTTCTTAAAATAATTCTTGCAAAGGCGTATGTTAATTACATTATTATTGTTATTATTACTATGGGAACACGTCATTGCAGATCTGTGGTGGCACAGAAAAAACAGAATGTGATATAACCATCTCGAAAAAAAAAAAAAAAAAAAAAGTTTGGCTGTGTGGTCTTCGTAGTTTCAAAAATTACACTTTTATCATACTGTCTCCTTCATTTATTTAGTTTATTTAGTCTCGTGTTCTTTTTGTTTAGTTTATTTTGCAGTTATTTAAATTCTGTGCTTTTAATGCCACATTCAAAAATTTCTTTCACAAAAATAACCTTACAATGGCGTATGGCCATAATTATAATATTTTATTCAATAAGAATATTTTTTACACTTATTTTATATCTCACCAAACATACTTTTTAAAGGCCAAGTACACAAATATGTTTTATATTTCTGTGAAAGTACATCAAACAATCGCGGTGTTAATAAAATTATACAAAATTTTTTTAAAACGAAAATGTCAGGTCTATGGAAATTTACAATTTTGCAATGCTACAAAGAGTTTAAAAACTGTACTTAAAATACCCTGATACTGACCTCTAGAGACACGTGGTGGACTGAGGATCCCACAGATATAGAGGAGTGATCCGAATATATTGCATGAGGACTAGTCGACCAACAGGGCCGTAGATAAATAATAACAAGGGAAGTGGCTCTTCTAAGGAATCCTACCTGTATATGTCATCTTCTCTCACTTACTTTTGAGACAGATCCCTTCTGCATTTTTTTTTCTCCCGGCCGCTCTTGGCAAACTCTTGTTCTCCTACACTCCGAAGCTATAAGTGTGTTCAAGGGTGGAGAACGTCTTCCCATTTTCATTTTCACATTTATTCTCCACCGCTGCCTTGTAGTGATAGTAAATTGCTCTTCAAAGGTCAAGGGAAGAATACCGAGATAAAAATGCTACTAGGTCTTTTTTAGGGCGGAGGTTTTGCAAGAAGTTGGCAAAGTCTTCAAGTAAAATACAAAAAAAAACTGTTCTTCCTAAATTTTAGAAGGTAAACAACTGGACGGATTTAAAGTTAATAGTTTAGGGAATTAAATTTAAGCGAAGAAATTTTCTGAATATATGGAATAATGAAATATGAAGAGCAACCGAAGTAAACCATGATTTTTACATACATGATATTGCGTAAAAATTAATGAATCATTTGAACACGGACGAATGAGAAACAGTTACTATAAATATCGTTACACTCTAGCTCGCCGTGACCCCTGCAGCTCGGGCGAGAGGAAAAGGGGGATCGAGAGTAGTGATATGATAATGGACGGCAAGTCAATGGAGTGTTTTGAATGGCAGGCGAATGATAAAACAACTAACGCGTGTATATTACACATAGCATTCCGCCCCACGCTCCTGACCTTGGTTGTATTGAATTTCTGCGTTTATCTGAAGAATGCTCTGGATTATTGACCTCGTTTCTCTCAGCGTGACTCGGGGTGAGTCGAACCTTCCAGAGGGTCAGGGCAACTGATATATATAAGGACGACGGGCCTCCGAGGTTGTTGTTGAGTGGACGGGTGGCTGGAGTCTCAGCGATAGACGACGAGCGAAACGAGCGTGGAGAGGTGACCAGCGGGAGGAAAATCTGTGACTGCGAGTGTCGGCGCAGTGAAGAGAGCAACTGCCAGGCTGGACCATTGGACTGGATGCGTGAGTGGAAGACATCACACGTGATGGCAACAGATAGACTGAACGTTTGTTAATTATGAGTATGAGTTAATTTACTGTAACCAAACAGAGACTTTAAGAAGGACGTTAATTAGTGTTTAAATATACATTAAATATTGCGCTAAATGAGAAATATAAAGAGTAATAGTGGAGTTAGATAGATTAATGCTATAAATAATAGCTGTATCAGAAAATTAAAAATTAAACTTAGTTCTTATATTTTATTAAAACCTCCATCCCTCACGAACTCGGATAAGCCCCTCAGGCATCTTGTAACAATTTCATATAGAAGAGAAGTGGCCATAACACAATGAAGACCACTGGTATACTCAGGGTAAGAAAAAATGAAGAATATTTATGAAGATTTCTCAGAAGTGATGGGCTTGATTGATAATGACGAATTGAAGAAGTGTTAAAATTATTAAAGAAGAGGAAAATCTAGTACAACACAACATTAACATAAAAATGATAATATACGATGTGGCATTCCAGGAACTTTGGTGTCGTTAAACCATACCAAATGATAGGAAGTAAGTAAACATTATATATATATATATATATATATAATATAGCTGTTGCGACAGCTACGAATAGGGGGTAGTGAAATTTCCCCAAAATATTTTAAGACAAGTTATGTTTCAAACACTGCAGGGTGGTTTACCTATCTTGATTGGCTGAATTGCTTTTTGTTGCGTGCTAACTGTCTGCACACGAATCACGTAGGAGCCGTGCCGATGTCACCGAATTCTGAGTGCCCCGGTCAAATATGAAAACGCCTTCTCAAGCAGACAGCAACCAATGGCAATAGACAAATTGCTGTTGGGTGCTTATATTATTGAAATTTAAAATGTCTGACATTAAACCTCTAAATTACTGTTTCTGGACTAACAAATGAATTGAAATGACGTTAATTGAATTAGTCTATAAATAACACGAAAATCCGCGTTTTTTGATTCTTGCAGCGGTAGTAAATAATTCAATAAAAATAATTTTTATTGACAGACAACATTGCAGAGTTGTGTCACCACAGAACATAAAAACGAATATGAAGACAACCACAAACACCGGAAATAAGCCAAGAGTTGATGTTTTATAACATAAAAGTACATAGTCGACATAAATTTCTATAGCAAATTAAGTCAGTAATTAGAAAATTACGAGACAAAACCACATAATGAATAGTAAAATGAACATCGACACCAGTAAATACTGTTCTGTGCAAGTAGAGATGAACAAAGATAACAAATCTGCGTCGTTTTGTTAATTTGTGATAATTTATACCTTCTCTGTATTGTCTTCGTTAAGTCGTCCAGTTTCTGTACATATACGTAATTGCCTTCTTTGTTTCGTGTAAGAATAATTTGTATATATCTGAACACGTTCGTTTGAATACTAGTTTTCTCTTCCTCTTTCAATTTGTAATTACTGCGACAATTTCTTTTGAGAAATACCTACGTAGCTATTATTTACATGTCTGTTAGTAAAATATGTTATTAGCTTATTTTCGCGGTTTTTGATTTTTTATATCATAGCATACCTTTTCTGTAACGACAGTGCTCTAGCGTAGCCCACAATAATAAGTACTATAATTTCTCATTAACATGGAAGCATTATAGGCTTACAACATATGACATGCCCACGATGTTACACATGCATCCACTTAATAGGTCACTCTCTATACCTAGGAGCGAGGAATACGAACTAGTTTTACAAAGATTTTAAAGTAAAGGGTAAGGATTTTCAAACAGCACATGGGGTGACGTTTAAGTCGTTAGCTTTCCCAGGTTTACAATTTTGGAATTATAAAATGTTGCGAAAACTGCAGGTTGATTCAACATTGTTCTGGAGGCAGATCCGAAAAATCTTTCAGTTCTTAACATACATATATTTGTAATTAAGATACGTAACGAGCCTTTAAAACTTGCTAGTTCTTATGTAGTCTTTTAGTTTATTGTATAGGCCTATGGTAACAAGTAGCACTGCAATCAGTTTCCAGAGCTCTTGGCACAAGATGGCGAATGTGAAATAAATGTAAATTTCGCGTTATGGGACTATCCGTGTGCCACGGAATTCCTACTGAAGGGGCGGTGGTTGGAATGAAAGACTCGGAAGTTTGGCCATCGGCGAGATAATATGAGACGGCGTCCATAACGAGGAGGTGAAGGAAGCGAAAGAGCTTCATCGGCAACGTCTGCTACGTTTTCCACATACCGGAAGCTCGTAAATACACGAGTAAAAATGCGATTTTGTGCTATTAATTTCAAGAAAAAAAAAACGCAATGACAGACTGAGGCTATGTTGCCCTAAATTGAAAACCAATTAACCGATTCTCTGCGAAACAGACTTTTTTTTACTGTCAACACATTATAAAAATGTCCCAAAATATGTATATCGACATTAATACCAAGTAATTTAATTTGTGAAGAAAACAATCTTCCCCTTCTTTCCTTTATCTTCTTACGTGAATGCAATACAACACCCTGATGGTTATAACAGCAGTTTGATTCATTGCATCTTCATGAACAGCATACGTCTTTAAACAGAGAATGAGACTTGTATAAAATTAACTAATTTAAACAACAGTAGGTGACTACAGAGAGTTACAAGCAAGGATGTCTGACAACATAGAGTACTTAAGGATACAGAGGTGAAACAGCCGCTCATACAGCAAACTCCAGCCACACGCTCCAGAAAAATGTCGTCACTGCCGGCCGGAATGCAAGGGCGGGAGAAACAGGCGATGCCGAGAAAAACCCGCCGACCAGCAGCATCGTCCGGAACGATTCATACTTGCGAAAATCCGTGAGTGAATCCGCCGGGAATCAAACTCGGTTCACCTTGGTAGGAGGCGAGTAGTCTGGCCACTACACCACCGCAGTCCCTCCGCATAAGACGTTACAGAGCACAAAGTATGTGCTTCCTAAGCTGACGATGACGTAATGGTGTCAATTCGCGCAGAGAATACACATCATATCTCCTTGCGCATGTTTAAGTTCCCAAAGAATATATAATATGGACACTTAAATACTAATCTATTATTCTGCCTTCTGAATATAATAAATAGTGAGCGGTGGCGATAAAATTCACGACTGTAGTTTAGAACATGTGTCAATCAGATTAGATTACGGTTTCTTATTGCAGGCAGTTTCAGAGTCGCGATTCATTTTCGCACAACAGGAAGTTTCATTTGGAGGAAGTCCCAAAAAAAAAAAACAAAAAAAAAAAACAAGTGACATTGCGCGGAATACCGGACAGACCAAATAAAATTTAATTAGATAATAAACACTTCTTCGCACCTCTTGGTTCTGTCCTTGTCGGGTTTTTGTTTAACTTCAGTTAAACTCCTTTTCGTACTCACAATTTCTACGCTATTTTCATAACTAAATTCATTTACTTTCTATCTCTTCCCCCACTCCTAAGTGATCGGGCCGACCGTGTCGAGGATCCATCACATGCGATGTTGGAGGCGGTCGCCTCCTTCTGCCTGTCGCTTGTCAACATGCCGCTCCATGATTCGGAAGCCGTCGACCAGTATCTCCACAGGAATTGCAGCGATCTCCTCTTCAATGTTCCTTTTCAACTTATCCACTGTGCGAGACCACGCGATGTAGGATCGCTGCCCCAGCCGTGTCCAGTTCACAGGAAAAATTATGGGTGGCAATTTTAGAGGGGCGTTACAAACAACCCTCCTTTTTTTTTGTTCGATTCCGTGAGCATTGCAAAACTTTATAACGGACTTTATAACGGACTCCGTAGGTCCGCAGGTATGTACGATGCTCGATGTTGCACGGTGCAATACGGCTTTCAAAGCACATTCAACCAACTGCCCTCAACCAATCACCAGGCCCACCTGTTTTTTTCGCGAAAAGATTTCAGGACTACTTGTAATCCAAAACACTAGAGCTCAGATCCACTTTTGTGACTGGATGATTTTTGTCTGTCACGCGTTTCAGATGTCGGGCCGCGAATCACGGAAACTCAGCGTCGGAGTTTACTTGATACTGATTGACCCAGTGAGGTAAGGAACTGTCTCCCGACAAAGACACGTGGCCAATAAGCAAAGGAAAACTGCACGTGTTTCACTGGAGTCTAGCCTTCGCGTAAATTACGTGGGCCACGTAANGCGCAAATCACGTGGGCCATGTGATTTACGCGAACCTACATTTACGTACCTATAGCTGGGGCTCCATTGAATAATTGGAGCCCCAGATATAGCATTCCCACGAATAAATAACATAAGATTTTGATTACCACCCCCTTCATTAACATTATTAATTATAAGAAGAATAGTCGATACAGGAACCGGTAGAGAGGATGAACACCATACCCTCCTTTAGCAGGATTCACTGGTCATAGTAGAATATCTGTAGATTTAACAATTTTCTCATTACATATTGCAGGAATCTCATAAATTTTAGGAGCTATTAACTTTATCTCAACAACAATTAATATAAAATCACCAGGAATATCATTAGAAAAAAATACCTTTATTTGTTTGATCTGTAACTATTACAGCAATTTTATTATTACTTTCATTACCCGTACTAGCGGGTCCGATTTGTGAATACCAATCACACAGCGCCTGACAGAGCCACAATTACTGCAGTTGATGTAGTCTGTTCACGGTAAAGTGAGCACTTTTGAGGCCATAGTTATTTTTTTCCTATCAGCCATCTTTTATCCCCCTACCGCTTTTTAAAATAACCATTACCGTGGAAGTAATAAACGTAGTGTATATATTTCACCGAACTCAAAAGTTAACGCCTAAGGCTACAATAAAATTTATTTACTGACTATTATTGCAAATGGGAGGCATTAAAAACTTGCTCACTTATCCGTGGATTACAATTCAAGTCCCTTATATCAATAATAAATATAGCTAATTTTTTTGCATTGAAGGTAATTGTCAGTTAGTTTCCTCCCCCTTTTTTTTGGTTGTACCATTGAAAATTTATATTTATTTTAAAAAAGTATTTTTATTAATAAAAGTAAATTGTTTTATGTCAGCGTGATACAAATTTATTTACAATTTTTTTAAATAATTAATCCATGTTTAGGTTTTACGTGACGCGTACATTTGCAAACCAGCCAGCTGCTGAATTCCCTGTGTATGAATAAATATAAATAAAACAAATACTAATATGGATAATACATGTCTATACAACCAATAGAACAAGTATTTTACTCCACCGTTGAAGATGTTTTTCTCATTAGACACAAAGCATCTACGAAAGTACAACGCAGGCGATGCTAGACAACTTTCGGACGGCCTGGCGTCTCTATTAGGCCCTCCATTAGACGCGAGAGCGTTACGAATTCGCTTGATGTTTATTTCCTGCCACCGAAAGCGACGCAGTGGAAATGCATAGCGCGAATTAATTCGCATCACGTCTCCCCCCCCCCNGAAGTGGCGGTGGTTGGAATGAAAGACTCGGAAGTTTGGCCATCGGCGAGATAATATGAGACGGCGTCCATAACGGGGAGGTGAAGGAAGCGAAAGAGCTTCATCGGCAACGTCTGCTACGTTTTCCACGTACCGGAAGCTCGTCAATACACGAGTAAACAGTAAATGCTATTTGGTGCTATCAATATCAAGAAACAAAACGCAACGACAGACTGAGGCTATGTCGCCCTAAAATGAAAACCAATTAACCGATTCTCTGCGAAACAGACTTTTTTTTTACTGTCAACACATTATAAACATGTCCCAAAATATGTATATCTACATTAATACCAAGTAATTTAATTTGTGAAGAAAACAATCTTCCTCTTCTTTATTTTATCTTCTTACGTGAATGCAATACAACACCCTGATAGTTATAACAGCAGTTTGATTCATTGCATCTTCATGAACAGCATACTTCTTTAAACAAAGAATGAGACTTATATAAAATTAACTAATTTAAACAACAGTAGGTTACGGAGAGTTACAAGCAAGGATGTCCGACAACATAGAGTACTTAAGAATACAGAGGTGAAACAGCTGCTCATACAGCAAACTCCAGCCACACACTCCAGAGAAAAATGGCATCACTGCCGGCTGGAATGTAAGGGCGGGAGAAACAGGTGATCCCGAGAAAACCCGCCGACCAGCAGCATCGTCCGGAACGAATCACACTTGCGAAAATCCGCGAGTGAATCCGTCGGGAATCAAACCCGGTTCACCTTGGTAGGAGGCGAGTAGTCTGGCCACTACACCACCGCAGCCCCTCCACATAAGACGTTACAGAGCACATAATAGGTGCTTCCTAAGCTGACGATGACGTAATGGTGTCAATTCGCACTGAGAATACACATCAAAGCACATTCAACCAACTGCCCTCAACCAATCACCAGGCCCACCTTTTTTTTCGCGAAAAGATTTCAGGACTAGTTGTAATCCAAAACACTAGACCTCATATCCACTTTTGTGACTGGATGATTTTTGTCTGTCACGTGTTTCAGATGCCTGGCCGCGAATCACGGAAACTCAGTGTCGGAGTTTACTTAAACATGCGCATGTTTAAGTTCCCAAAGAATATATATAATATGGACACTTAAATACTAACCCATTATTCTGCCTTCTGAATATAATAAATAGTGAGCGGTGGCGATAAAATTCACGACTGTAGTTTAGAACATGTGTCAATCAATTTCGATTACGGTTTCTTATTGCAGACAGTTTCAGAGTCGCGATTCATTTTCGCACAACAGGAAGTTTCATTTGGAGGAAGTCCCAAAAAAAAAAAACAAAAAAAAAAAACAAGTGACATTGCGCGGAATACCGGACAGACCAAATAAAATTTAATTAAATAATAAACACTTCTTCGCACCTCTTGGTTCTGTCCTTGTCGGTTTTTTTTAAACTTCAGTTAAACTCCTTTTCGTACTCTCGATTTCTACGCTATTTTCATAACTAAATGCATTGCCTTTCTATCTCTTCCCCCCACTCCTAAGTGATCGGGCCGACTGTGTCGAGGATCCATCACATGCGATGTTGGAGGCGATTGCCTCCTTCTGCCTGTCTCTTGTCAACATGCCGCTCCATGATGCGATAGCTGTCGACCATTATCTCCACAGGAATTGCAGCGATCTCCTCTTCGATGTTCCTTTTCAACTCATCCACTGTGCGAGACCACGCGATGTAGGATCGCTGCCCCAGCCGTGTCCAGTTCACAGGCAAAATTCTGGGTGGCAATTTTATAGGGGCGTTACAAACAACCCCCCTTTTTTTTTGTTCGATTCCGTGTGCATTGAAACACTTTATAACGGACTACGTAGGCCCGCAGTTGTGTACGATGCTCGATGCTGTACGGTGCAATACGGCTTTCAAAGCACATTCAACCAACTGCCCTCAACCAATCACCAGGCCCACCTGTTTTTTTTTGCGAAAAGATTTCAGGACTAGTTGTAATCCAAAACACTAGACCTCAGATCCACTTTTGTTACTGGATCATTTTTGTCTGTCACACGTTTCAGATGCCTGGCCGCGAATCACGGAAACTCAGTGTCGGAGTTTACTTAATTATGATTGGCCCAGTGAGGTAAGGAACTGTCTCCCGACAAAGACACGTGGCCAATAAGCAAAGGAAAACTGCACGTGTTTCACTGGAGTCTAGCCTTCGCGCAAATCACGTGGGCCATGTGATTTACGCGAACCTACATTTACGTACCTATAGCTGGGGCTCCATTGAATAATTGGAGCCCCAGATATAGCATTCCCACGAATAAATAACATAAGATTTTGATTACTACCCCCTTCATTAACATTATTAATTATAAGAAGAATAGTCGATACAGGAACAAGTAGAGGATGAACACCATACCCTCCTTTAGCAGGATTAACTGGTCATAGTAGAATATCTGTAGATTTAACTATTTTCTCATTACATATAGCAGGAATCTCATCAATTTTAGGAGCTATTAACTTTATCTCAACAACAATTAATATAAAATCACCAGGAATATCATTAGAAAAAAATATCTTTATTGGTTTGATCTGTAACTATTACAGCAATTTTATTATTACTTTCATTTCCCGTAGTAGCGGGTCCGATTTGTGAATACCAATCACACAGCGTCTGACAGAGCCACAATTACTGCAGTTGATGTAGTCTGTTCACGGTAAAGTGAGCACTTTTGAGGCCATAGTTATTTTTTTCCTATCAGCCATCTTTTATCCCCCTACCACTTTTTAAAATAACCATTACCATGGAAGTAATAAACGTAGTGTATATATTTCACCGAACTCAAAAGTTAACGCCTAAGGCTACAATAAAATTTATTTACTGACTTAATGAAAATGAGAGGTATTAAAAATTTACTCACTTTTCCGTGAATTATAGTTCAAATTCATATATCAATAATAAATATAAACATAACTAATTTTTTGCATTGAAGGTAATTGTCAGTTAGTTTCCTCCCCTTTTTTTGGTTGTACCATTGAAAATTTATATTTATTTAAAAAAAGTATTCGTATTAATACAAGTAAATTGTTTTATGTCAGCCTAATGCAAATTTATTTACAATTTTTTTAAATAATTAATCCATGTTTAGGTTTTACGTGACGCGTACATTTGCAAACCAGCCNATTTATTTACAATTTTTTTAAATAATTAATCCATGTTTAGGTTTTACGTGACGCGTACATTTGCAAACCAGCCAGTTGCTGAATTCCCTGTGTATGAATAAATATAAATAAAATAAATAGTAATATGGATAATACATTTCTATACAACCAATAGAAGAAGTATTTTACTCCACCGTTGAAGATGTTTTTCTCATTAGACACAAAGCATCTACGAAAGTACAACGCAGGCGATGCTAGACAACTTTCGGACGGCCTGGCGTCTCTATTAGGCCCTCCATTAGACGCGAGAGCGTTACGAATTCGCTTGATGTTTATTTCCTGCCACCGAAAGCGACGCAGTGGAAATGCATAGCGCGAATTAATTCGCATCACGTCTCCCCCCCCCCCC
>NQII01001819.1:225892-295420 GCA_002778355.1 Clitarchus hookeri
GAAGGGAAAAAGGGGGGGGGGATGCGTATTCCTCTAAAATAAACATCTCGTGTTCCGGTGCGCGTCCGGTGAACGTAAAATAAACACTCCCTGGGTTTGTAGTTCTTTGGGTTTCGACCGTCTGAAAAGAGTTTTTTTAATGTTATTTTCCGCTTCAGTGATGCAGGGGTATTTAAGTAATATTATGGTTATCAGTAACCCACGCAGTACACATCGCTCTTAATCGTTAGCTAGTGGAATCGTTAACGAGTGGAATCGCCATCGGCAATGTTAAAATGGACGAAGAAGACTTTTTTCGTGGTATACGTCTATCAGTATGCTACGTAGATAAATGATTTTATTACAGAGGCTAACTCTTTACCGGATTTTACTGCATTTCTGGGATTCTCATATGATACTGTTGATACATATGGAGCGTTCTGCAATCTATTTAAGAACTATAGAATGTCAACAAAAAACATTCATGACATGTTACGTAATAGTTAAAGTTATTCGACGTCTTATCGGCGCAGGGGGCCGCAGCGACGAAGCGGCTAGAGCGCTAGCTTCAAACAGGGGTTTGATTCCCGGCGTGTTCGCTCCCGGATTTCAGTACGTGGGAACTGTGTCGGCGGGTTTTCTCAGGGATGTCCTGCTTCCTGCTTGCACACGGGCGCTCCTCCACACTCGCCTCGCTTCACCCTCGTCGGCTCTCAAGACCCCGATGTTGAGAACCGCCCGAAACCTTTTCATTCCGCATCTTATCACGTGATAATAGAACACAATAACGACGTGCAAAGTCACCCAGCATATCTTACCAGTGTATGTGTAGTAAAATTACCACGTAGATAAGATTTGTAAAGAGAGCCGCATGTTTATATTGCACAGTTATTTCCAAACGAATTTCTTTTGTCAGTTAAAGCGCAATTCTGCGGACGCCTATAAATCTCACGCAAACAAGTTTAACCATGTCTAGAAAATTACACCAAAGAGGGACAGAGCCATATTCACGCACTAAGTTTAATATTTTGCATGTTATCTATTCTTACTAGGTATTACCGACACACGTTTTACCTCTCTGTTTTAATTCATACTATGTACTAATGACATATTGTAATTTATGCTTAAAACATAATTTAGTCAAATTTAACAAAAGTAGATAGTTTTATGTTGACATGAGTATGAAAACGCTTGTGATAACACGAAATATTTAAGAAACAACCAAACATGTCATACATGGGGTGATTTTTCGATGGTTTGATTCAAGAAGTGTGGAGATACCGCAAATAGACTATATATAGGACGTTCACGGTAAACTGAGCATTTTCGAAAACCCTGCTTAAGATATAAGTGTATGCACACCGTGTATGCTTCCGCCCGATGTAAAGTTAACATTGCCATGGGCCGGATCACTTTATTCATCCGTTTGTCAAGTGAAACTATGAAATTATTAGAAAAGTATATATTTTACCAATTTGATAATTCTAACATATATGTGTATTTAAAATAAACAGAAAGCAAGAGTGATAATTTCAGTATTTATAAATACCTACCTTGTAATCTAAATTAAACTTTAAGACTTGTAACTACTTTCCGTCTGTCGTTACCAACTTTACTGGGCGCACGCCAGGCGGCGTGCCCGTCAAAATACACGCAGGTAGGAGCAGTGAAATTTTTCGAAAGTTGGTTTGAAAAGGTTTCACTTAAACGTGAACAGCCTGTACGGTGAACTGCAGTCACACACGTCAGCGAAATCGTGTTACTGACTAGCGCATGTCGGCAAGCATCTAGCCAATCAGCGACCGGTAGCATATTTACTAGCCAGTAGCCAACCTATAATCCATTCACGGTTACTTCACACTTTTCTTGAAGCCCTGCTAAATTACTACTTTTGGTTACCGATAACGTATCCTTCCGCTACATGTAAACGTAAACACTGACATGTGACTTCTACGTTTTAACTGTCAAATGCTTTGTTTACTTTTTACAGCTGTCCAAAGATTTCTGTCATATTAAAAAAAAAACCAGGGGACATCGTATCAGCTGTCTTTTTTTGGGAAATTAATTTACACTACTTTTTCGGCACGAACTCCCAAAACATACAATTTTTCCCTTCGCGACTTGATAAAACTGAACGGAGAGATCATTATTAAAATAATACATTTGTTCTACGTGTAATGAGTTTTAATTACTTCTTTGGTCATACTAACGCGCCCGTAACAAAGTATGTACATCGTGGTGTTGCTTTAGTGTGACTCCGTACCCTCACGTGATATTTGCAGTTGTGAACCATACACTCTTTCAGCTCTCTACTTTACTTAATGAATGTAAATTACACAACTAAAATGTTGACTCGATAAGTGCGAATGTTAAAAAATTTCCAAAACAAATCACGTGTTTTGTAATGTGACTTTTGATTAACTCTCAAGTTAATGCGCCGGACACTTTAAATACCAAGATTTCTACTCATGGCTGCGTATTATTTTAATTCGCGTAATTTCATGACTAAAACTTTTCCTCGTCAGCAGATTAAGTTGAGTGGGAGTCTGACAAAACTGGTAAGCGCGTGGTAAATACGGTAATTATCAATATTTTCTTTCATACCCGGAACATTTTGCTGGATGGCGGTGTGGGTTAAACCACCACACATATGTCATTAAAACAGGTTGGCGATGGCTTAGTCTCCCGCGTGGGCGCAGGTTATCAAAAGCCGCCACGGGATTGGCTCAGCTGGACCGTGTAGGCTCGTTTGTACATCGCCACGCCTCTGCCGCCATGCAGCTTACACACGATCCACTTTCAGCGGGTCCACGCAGATGTAATTAACAAACAATCAACGATGAGTCGCCTTTGGCGGCTAGCACACGATGGGTTCACACCGCCCGAAACACAGAGCACGCAAGTACACAGAGGCGAAATGGCGTGGTGGTTGTGGTCGTATTCATTCTCTGATTGGCCGCGTGCGACGAACGGGCATTTGGTAGGACATTTTACCAAACAAATTTTTTCGACCAAATGACCGCACCCGACAATACTGTAATATGCACAGCACGCCCACAACTTATTAAAGCCAGCAACGCAATTCGGCAACTCGAACTTTCGAGAAGCATCGCATGATAACCAATGAAATAAACTGGAAAGTTTACTTACGCAGCGAAACACGGAAATGAGGACGTTCGGGTGTGCCGTCAAAGACGTGGTGGGAATCGAGACAATTTAGGGAAATTAAGCGTGGTCCCGCCAGGACCGTGACAGTTGGCAACTCTACGCACGGTGGTCTGAAGTTTTCTCGCGGGGGTTCCTGAAACCCGAGCTTCAAGTGACGGTTCGTCCCTTGTCGCATATCTCGCGACGTCCATGTATACAAAGAAACTGCTTCATCGGAGATTCTTCTTTGAGCTCGGAGGCGGGCGAGATCAAATAAACGGAGCGAAAACACGCGAGGGCATGAGGGGGGAAGGTGGGAAATAAAACACGACGGTGAGATCGATGCCTAGGGGAGAAAACTGTTCTTCATAGCGCGCGTTCACGCGTCGCATAGAAAAATGGGCGAACCGAAAAATATTCGGTTATGTTGGCAGATTGCGCGCCGAGAGAGGAAACTGGAAAGGTAAAAAAAAAAAAAAAAACGGAAAATAAAACTTCAAAGGACGGCAGAACGTTCAAATAAATTTAATAAAAAAAACGGGGGAGTGGAAAAAATCTATCGTCCTGTGCAGAGAGGAACATGAGTAATGTTGGTGGTACAAAAACTTCCGACAAAAAAAAATCTGCTTGCATGAAGAGCTTCCCAATCTGTTGTGCGCGTATTTATATCGTTATCTAGAACACAGTTGGCGTTTATTATGAACTTTTAAGTTTAAAAGGGGGATGTATATATATTCGTATCTGGTTTATTTAAATAAAAACGAAGCTTATCCTTTGGGGTTTTTGCGGTCGCGTGGTCAGTAATCCGATCTGGGCTCGATCATCGGTGGACCTGTGTAAGTACGCTACACGTTATCGTGTGAATGGTGATTGTTCTCTAGGTTCTTCCATTTACCTCACCAGTGCATTATTGCTTTACTGTTTTGTCGTAGTATCTCATTTCATTTCACGCTTTAGGTACAACTAGTACCTACGAATTCCACCTCGGAATCATTTCCCCACTAGTACCATTACCAGACGCCCATTTAATAATTTAATTTTTGCGTCCGGCAGAATTTTTTTGTGGTAATCAAAAATTTCCTGCTATTACGACCGATAGTATAGCATTTGTCTGCTAACTATTTCGCATTACTACGTTTTGTGCAACTTGTTATAGCTGCATTGTCAACGTACACGTGGTTAATCTTATAAAAGTCTGTATGTTCTTTAATAATCTCAATAAATGATGTCAATTTTTTTTTTAAATTTTAATTTCTCATTTTTACTGCAGTTAGTGTTAAAATGTTTTTTCCCAATAAAACGACTAGGCCTATAAGCAGAAGTTTATCCTCATGGTGCTTAAATTTCATATTTTGTGTCAAATGATAGTGGTAACATTATTTAATGTTATTAAATAAGGTACTGAATTTTTTTAAAATGTTAACGATTTGATAAAACTATTATTTTTTAACAACGTTAAGATTATGTATGTGCGAAAATAAATATATTTATTCTTCTCCATTCCAAATAATTTGCAGTGCTAAGGAAATTGCACTGTTCTCATTTTGATGAAATGTCCTTTTCCAGAGTAAATATCCTCTAGCCACTTAAAATTGATAGTCTGCCGATCGTTTCAGAGATTTTCATAGGTAACCAGTGTTTTTGTCTGTATACTGTCAGTTCAGGATACCCAAAAGATACTGTTACATGACGCTTGAGGGGTGTATCTGAGTTCGTGAGGGATGGAGGTCTTAATGAAAATAAAATAACTACATTTGATTTTAATTTATTCATACAGCTATTATTTAGAGCATTAATCTTTCTGTCTCTACTATTATTCTTTTTATTACTCAATGAGCGCAGTATTTAATGTCTATCTTAACTCTAATTAAAGTCTTACTGTATGTCTCTGGTTAAAGTCAATTAATTCATACTCATCATTTAAACACTTTCAGTCTGTCTGTTGCGATCATTTGTAATATATTTCACTCACGCATCCAGTCCAATAGTCCAGCCTGCCAATCGCACTCTTCACTTCTCTGATACTCGCAGTCGCATATTTTTCCTCCCGCTGGTCACTTCCGGTGCCACTCGTTGCTCTTCTCGCTCGTCGTCTCTCGCTCGATGCCGGACAATCCCCCAGACTGCAGACTCTCATAAACTCTCGGTTCGGAGGCCCGTCGCAATTTTATTCACTCGCCCTGGCCATCTGGAAGGTTCCACTCACCCCGAGTCACGCTGAGAGAAACGAGGTCAGAAATCCAGAACATTCTTCAGATAGACGCATGAATCCAGTACCACCGAGGTCAGGAGCGCGCGAGATAGTAGCGTTATCGCAGCGCCCCTCGCGGCGGCGGCAAGCCTGTGCAAGCTGGTCTTTGTGTTCGCCGCCAGTTCTTGGGTTACGTGCGTGACCTTCACACGTCTCCGCTCTCGCGAGGGATGCGAAGCAGCAGGCGCGTAGCAATACCATTAGTGCATTTCGCTGGTCCATTTTTCAGGAGATACAGTAGTGAATGCACATTTACTCTGATATCGTCAATTCTGACTGCTGGTTCAAGATAATTGGCAGATAGGATTTTTAACGGTATACATGTAACTCCTTAATTTTTAAATATCATCAAAAGTTATGTGCTCTTTTAGTTACATCTTACTATATGTTACATTAAGAGGTGTAAATAAGCCATAAGGTAAAACGTCACGTTTTTTTAAATGTAGAGCTTATTTTACAGCCCAGTAAAATGAATTAATGATTAGAAACTTCGAAAAAATTTCAAACCGTCTTCTTACAAAATTTGTCTTTCACAGACGTCCGTTCAGAAAATTAATGCCTTCTTTCTACATCTAGAAATTTGGGTCATGCCAGCAACACTCAAAAAGACGCACCTTACTTCGCATTCATTCGCTGTAAATAATCTGTACCACTTCACGGTATGGGATCTTTTCAGGGGCCGTCGTTCTAAAATATTTCTGCTTTGACAGAATGAAACTGAAAATGGAGAGCGAGAGAAACACTTCTGTTAATGTGCATATTTTATTTAACCTTTGCTCTTCAAGGCTTGTCACGGTAAAGTAAGTACTTTGTAACCAATCTTTGAAAAATAAAGTTTTTGCTCGCTATCTGCATATTATCGTACATGCTATTAAATTGTCAGAAATTAAGTAAAATAGTATAATTCTTGACGCTATTTTGCAAGCGTAATGTCTAAATGTGTAGCGAATAAAGTTTGTGTTTTATTAGTTACACATATCAGAGTACATATTAGCATATGATTAATACACTTAAGTCCTAAAAATGTTACGTTCTCACTTGTCTCAGGTATGAAAAAAGCTATTTGACCAATGGCAATATAAATGTTACAAATGGCGGAATGATAGAAACCAAAGAGAAAAGCAATTCTTAAGCAGGGCTTTCAAAGTTGCTATAGAAGTAACGAAGCCATTCTAGAGCATCTCCGTGTTTCTCAATATACGAAATGTCCCAAATTAATGTTTACACTATCTGGATGTGAATGACAGAGAAACTATTGTACACAATTTGATGGGACTGCTTATATTTGACGCTATAAGGACAACGTTGGGCGTGTGCGAACGTTAATAACAGTTAGAAACGTTCAACATGTCCGCCATCAGCAGCAAGAGATCGTCTGCAACGCTGTAGAACAGAACGACAAACAGTAGCTACAGCTTCCATGGGAGTGGATTCACAAGCGGTCACAATCGCGTCTCTCATGACATCCAGTGTCCTACAGCTTTGTGGCCTACACAGTACTGTTCAGAGTTCTTCAAAGATAAACATTAAATAGTGTTGAATGGGGAGATTTTGATGGATGCTCAACACTTCTTCGTTGCCTGATCCACCTACCAAAAGGGGCCGCTGTGGCTGAGCGGTTAGCCTGCTCGCCTCTCACCGAGGCGAACAAGGGTTTAATCCTCAACCGGGTCACTCCCGGATTTTCGCATGTGGGAATCGTGCTGGACGATGCCGCTTGCCGGCGGGTTTTCTCGGGCACTCCCGTTTCCCCCGCCCTTGCATTCCAGCGCCGCTCCATTCTAGGGTTTCATTTCTGTCATGCTCGGGGATGACGGTCACCTACGGGGTCCCAGCTGGAAAGACCGTCACTCGGAGGGTGTTGCCATGTCCTAGGTGCACTCCCCACACGCCATTATTATTATTTATCATTTAACCGCCTTTTAAAATAAATATTGCCATGAAAGTAATGAACACAGTACGTATATTCCACCGCACTCGGGAGTTAACGTCTAAGACTAAAATAAAATGTATTTATTGACTAATATTCCAAACGAGAAGCATTTCAAAAGTGCTCACTTTAGAGTGAGCAGCCTGCAACTGTATTTGTATTAAGAGGAAATTTATAAGCAAATGCGCCTATGAACGGTCGAATACTTACAAGTTCCGAATAAATTATTTATGGCTCTAGTTTAGGAGATGTAGTGTTTGTCAGAGAAACTGACGAATGATTCGACACACTTCACGCAAGTTTTCTGCATTTTGAAAACATTCAAGAAATAATGTCTTGTATTAACATGACTTTCGTTTAAAAATCACTTCAGGTGCTCTTCAGTTGCGACAAGCGGTCAGGTATTATGCATCACACGTAGGAGACGTGCTAATGAGGCAGGCTCACACATTAGTACTACAATACTTTATACACGTGAACCGCTGTATATAAGTGAGTTTCAGTCATGTGAATTTCCACGCACGTGTCTGTTTCCGTGGACGAAAATAAGTAAATGAAAACAGCGGAGGCGGATGAAGTGATCCGTTCCGTTCGTCGTTCCTAACTAATTAATTCAAATTTTAGTGTATTGGTGTGTAACAAATCATCGTAGGATGGCGTTTTTTTTTTTTTTTTTTTTTTTTTTAAAGAATTGCGTTGGTTTGTTTCCTCACCTTGAGGCCATATTACTTGGGAAATGTGTTCAGCAACATAATTGGCAATTTAGAGCCTTCTATAAATATGAGTAATTACGCAACTAGCGTTGTCTACCATCGGTCCTTTTATTCCCCGTGATTGCTTTCTTTTGTTGCATCACATAGCTTTCAAATTAAAATCAAAACTATTTGCTAATAAACAACTTATGTCACCTGTTATTAATTAGACCGCTCTGTGTTACGAGATAGGTTTCCGTTTTCACGTAATGTTCATATTTCCTTCAGGAGAAATTTCATGTTTATAGCTCTGTTTATAATACCAGCAACGAAAATATTGATGATAAAAACCTGTAATTATATGGCAGTGTAAATGGCTCTAACACCATTTTTCACATTGTTGAATTTAAATAAAAATGATTTAGGTATACTTTACCTCATTTTACAGTCTTAAAAGTATTGAGCCGGGTACTCTTAACCTGGATTAGTCGACAAAATCGGATACAAAAGTAAAAATGGCTCCTTCAAAACTAGTAACAGACGAGTTATTATTATAGTGGCAGAATATATTTTATTAATTTATTTAAATTTTGCGTTCAATTCTGGTGTATTCCATTTTATCCAAGACACTGTTTTGCAGTTCGCAGGACTAATTCGTTAGTTTGTTGAAGCTTATCAATATTCTTCGATGATTCTTATTTCACTAAATCATGTTACTGATTTGGGTTTAGAGTGTGTTATAACACGCATTCTCTTTGAGATTCCAGAAAAGCATTTCAGCTTCAATTCATTTTATTGTTAAGTTGCCACTCTGCATCGCTTCCCTTAACCTGTCCCTCTCAAGCGTGCGAAACAGTATGTCAAGAGCGTTACCAGTAACCCGAGGAGTGCGTGGATATTTAAAAAGGGATACCGCTGCCGCGATAAACCTGTTGAGACTCGTTCCACCTTCTGTACTTGAGGGGATTGAATGTGTGGGGTTATCGTTGCAAGAATGTTCTGGTCATCGCCCTAGCCTCTCTCATCGGTACTCGGGATGGAGGGGGGGCACCTCCAGTGGGCAGTCGGTGCGCCACCTGTATGCTGTGCGGGAGGTTCTGGGTTCGAATCCTACGTAAGGCATGAGTGTTAGTTTAAGTTAGGTCATTAATTAGTTTGTAAGCAATCCCCTGATAAGTCTTCAGGCGTAACACCGGGGGACGTTAATGACCTTTCTAATATCAAATACAAAATTGGGGTGCGGGGAACGTTATGGATCTGGCCATCTGATCTATTTAAGCCTACATTGGCTCCAAGTCGACGGTCTAGAGTTTGCACAGCCTTAAGCGCAAGGTGTGCGAAGGCAGCGAAGCGACGAGTCAGCAGAGCTACGAGAGTGACCAGCGGGAGCTAAGTCTGAGGACTGCGAGCATCGGCACAGTGAGGGGTGCAACTGGCGGGTGGGGCTGCTGAACTGGATGCGTGAGTACAAGACATTTGGAATGATGGAAATAGACAGACTGAATGTGTGTAAATAGTGAGCGTGAATTAAGTGACTGTAACTAATACAGAGACAGTAATAAGGACTTGAATTAGATTAATGCTTGACATTTAATATTGCACCCACGGAGATTAACAAGAATTACAAGTAGAGAGAGATAGGTAGTATAATGCTGTAATAATAGCCGTGTGAGATATTTAAGAGTTTTATAAAACAATTAAAAATTATATTTATTTATTTTATTTTATTAAGACCTACATCCCTCACGAACTCGTATACGTCCCTCTGGCGATTTGTAATATTATATACATATTTCGTGTGCAGTATATTTAGATATATATACAACCAGTTCTCGAGACGCAGGGTACAGAATCAGGTAGAAGGAAGAAGAGGAGAGAGATGGTAAAGGAGAAAAGACGAACCGTGTAGGAAATCATGCCATTTCTACTCGGGCGAACACACACAGACGCCATATCTTTCATGCCTTTTTTGAGGAGGACGAAAACGGATTCGCAGCCCGGGCGTTGTAAATACGCCATTTACTGCTTCAGCTATTCCGTACAGTGTGAGCATCCATCGGTCACACCCGGTGACAAACCAGGATCTTAATCTTTCTACTCGTGGACGATGGCTGTAATTCTGCTCGTCTGATACGCTCAGGGCTATGCTGTTTCAGAAATATTACTGGGGGATATTTATAATTAAAAGAAAGTTGTTCTCAGTTCTAAATATTCATCAGCGTCTCAATTTTACAAAATTTTGTGGAAAAAACGCCCGGGAACAAAATTTGTTCGGAACGTACTTTTGATGTAAAAAAATATATTGCTGTGAATTAAACTTAAAATGCTGCAAATGTGATTTTCCTGCCATCGAAATATATCGAATACATTTTCTTGGAGGGGCAGCAAATTATGCATTAATCGTATTTATTTAGTTGGAAGAGCCTTTTTTAATTTTGTTGACGTGGTCCAGTCGAAGTTCTTGTACTTCAAGTATACTTTTCTTTCTCATATTTTAATTTTATTTATAGAAATGAAGAAAGTTAATTACTCTCGGCGACATAAAAAGCTTTGCACGAAGAAGGGAACCTGTGGATTTTAAATAATTTAGCAAAGAAAAAAGGGTACAAAAATGCGTCAGCTGTTTGTTGGCTACATGTTGCTGTTCACTGCAGCAAATATGGTATCATTAAAGGTAACGTATTTCGTGAAACTCTTGTGGCACTGTGAATTCAGCCAGTGAAATAAAATGTTGTTCATACGAAACACACAGTTTTAAAATGCTCATTTTACTAGTTACTGAAAATAACACTTAGAATAATGCCCAACGTTTATTTCATTAATTTACGTTTATTATCAAAATCCTGCAAATAAATTGAAAATATAGATATTATAGTATACCTATTCCTCGTATAAGACGAAAATGTTCATCTCATGGAATATTTCAGTCTGGAGTTTGAACGAAAACTAAATATAAAAAATATACTTTATGAAATTAACTAACCATTTGTTAATTGTTTTAGTGAAAAATTTTTTTCAAACACATTTGAAAAAAAAATTATACGCTTCTACGTGATACAAAAGTTCACAGCAAAAAAAAAAGTTTTTAAAAGTGAAACTTTTTTTTGCAGAATAATCTATTTCACATTGCCATAAGCACAAGAGATTGGCTTTAGAAAACGAATTTGTAAGGTAGAACCAGTTATAATTTCTTTCAAGAAGAACTCTGTCGTCGTCGAAAAAAACAAAGGATTGCGAGGTAATGAAGGTTCCGCTTTATTCCGGAAATGAGAGGCAGAAGAGTCGATAAAGAAGTTTCCAGAGGGACGAAACAATTCCGACGGAGTAGAATTTCACGATAAACACGACGCCGAGAGCGTCCGAGAATACTGGATCTCTAATTAAATCAGTTGGTAATAAGGACAAAGGAAAGTTAATAAACAAGGCGCTAAAGACGCCGTGCGACGCGAAAGCAATTTGCAGAGTTGTGCAGCGCCACGACAAACAACTCGTCAGCATTCTCAAGCAGAACTAGAAACGAGTGTTCTTACTGCGGGGTTGTTTTGTGAATATTGTATATTACAGTTTTCTTTGAGGTTCGTAATGTTTAATATTCTGACGTCTGGAGTCTTGTAACGTGTTAAAGGGCTCGTCTACATTGCGCTTGAAGTGCGTTGCGGAGTGTCTGGAAAGCACGTTTCCCCACGAAACCATCAAGCATGCGTCCAACGTGCTGATCTACGAATAGAACACGCACTTCATCAGAGGCCTGCCGAGTGCTTTCAAGACGTCACGCACTTAGCTAAAAACGGCTTTGTAGGCTTGTATTTCAAAATACACGCGTCAGATACATACAAAAAATACCCAAGTATCCTTCACTGAACCTTGCTGCGGACTTCCCACCAATAAAATTACAGGGTCATCGCGGAAACCCCCGTAGGTACATGTAGAACGATGACGGCACTACACGCCAGTTCAAAGTCTTGCACGTAGCGGTGCTGGCGCACTTGATGAGCATGGGAGGGTCGCCCTTATCGCTTTCGAGCTTGAGGAATATAGCTCCAGAGAGGCGAACTTAAGTCCAGATATTGTATTTTATTGAGTAAAAGGCGATGTTTGTAATTCTATGTGTAGCTTGCAAGCACCTCTATTCATTCCCCACCGCTTGCAGCTTATTTCGATGCTATGTCTAGCAGCAGCATGGTCAATGGTAGCAATCTATGGCATTTTTGGAAACTACTGTGTTATGCTGGTAGAAGCAATGACAGGTTGAAATTAGATTTGTTATGCGGACTCTGCTAAATAGTCAAATAATATCCTAGCTGCGCCAGAAACCGCGCATTACATCTACTACTAAACTCACTAGCACTCACCTACCATCATGAAAAAAAAAAAGATTTTCATAAACTAGGGTTTTACTGCCAAATGATTTGAAGAACTAGCAAAATGCCTAAAAGGATAATCGGATGACACGGAATTAGAATCTGAAATTTCGTCCGAAAGCCATTGGTAACCACAGCAGAAGATGATATTTTTTTTTGTAAGAACTTGCATGATGCCTTAAAAAGAATGGTCCTTGTAATCCTTCCAGTCTCTTTGCGTATGCACGTCTGCATTACGCTGTAGAAGGGACTCGTTCGTACAACAGAGTGCTTAAGAATATAGTGGCGAAACAGCATGAAACAGCCGCTCATAGCGAACTATAGACGCGCACGCCAGCAAAATGACGTCACTGAGCAGCAAAGTGTTGGAACACCGTTCGCCAACCAGCGGCTGGTAACATGTACTCGCGAGCTGGCGTCCCAGCCAGTAGGGAAACTTTCGCAGATACCAGTAACCAACCAGACGCATGGCCCGTTACCAGAGCCTCACGCAGCCAATCAGAGAACGGGTACGCTCACGTCAAAGGAACCGACACGCAGGTTCGTGTCCGTGCACTTATCTAATCTGCGCACAGGCCCTCCTCTCCGCTTACTTAGCCAACACTGAAGGAAGGAGTTGTAATGTAGACCATAAATATATACTTTAGTATATATAGTAGTAGTTAGTACCACTATAGGAGGCATAGTATATATAATTAAAATCTGCTTGATGTGTGTGGAACGGTGGTGGATGGCAGGTCAACCGCTCCACTTCCATACTCCGGGCACCGAGGGCAAAGGATAGAAATGACAAGCCAATTACGTGGTGAGATGCATGTAATAAATGAAAAAAAAAAAAAAAATGTAAAAATGACGTGGTCCGACAACAGGAAGCCATAGGCCAAAATAAAAATATAAGGGAAATCGGTAAAAGCAAAGAATGACTTATACCGTTGCAAGGGTTCAGTTGTATGATTGGAAAGTCACACATGCGTGGTTCAACCCATGGCTGGCCACGGGGAAAATAAATCTACTCTGCGTTCCTACGTTGCGTACACATCTCTTCGTCGTAGAATGTTCCGTTGCCTCGCGTCGCATTGCAGTCAACGTCGGCATCGCAGAGCTGTCCAGAGCACTTCACGACGTCCGCTTGCCTCGAGTCTCGCCGACCACGCGGCGGAGATTGTGTACACAGACATCGGTCGACGGTGCTGAGCACACAGATGTCGGGTGCCGAGGATATTTGGTACATCGAATCATTGCGTTGTCGTCCCGCTGTTTACTATCACGCATACTCCCGCCTGTGTGACGTTCCCGAACTCCCCAGCGCGTACAGCTTCAACCTACACTACGAATTACGACCTTATTTACTTGAAGGCTGTTCGCGGTAAAGTGAGCCCCTGCCTGCATATATTTTAACGGGCGCACTGAGGGACATGCGCAGTAAAGTTGGTAACGATGGATGGAAAATAGTTCCATATCTTAACATCGAATAGAAAGTGCTAGGTAACCATGTGCGGTAACCTAAATTATTTATATTGCTCTCTGTTTTTTTTAATGCGCCGAAGAGTAAAAATGAGCAGATTTGTAAAATATTTACTTTTCTAATAATTTCACAATTTCACTAGACCGATGCATGAACTAAGTGATGAGGCACACGGCAATTGTAATTTTACATAAGGCGGAAGAATACACATCGCGCACACAAGTAAATCTTAAGCAGGGCTTTCAGAAGTGCTCGTTTTACCGTGATCCTTATAATCCTTTATCACTGGCTATTGAGGTCCAAGAGTTACGAGTTTGGACCTTACTTGAAATGGCACCACAAACTTGACCGGACAAACAAACTCATTCGACGATTGTTCTCTCCGATTAAAATCGACTGTCGCCAGATCGACCAAGACGATGTTTCTTGCATAGTTCACGTCACGATAACACACGATTTTACAGTTTGGACAAACTCTAAATCGCTGCTCGTGAATTCTTTCTTTGTCAGTATCTTGGCCACCACAAGGTTTACAATGATTGGAACTGGGCAATCTTACAAACTACTTTTCCTTGCCATGCATGCCTTATATATCACATGCCTTGCATGCGTTGTTTCGAAACGATGTTTTATTTCTTATATAATACTGAAATAAAATATAACATAAGTTACAAATTCCTCTAGGGGCACCTGTTTTTCGCGAAAAGATTTCAGGACAAGTTGTGTTACAAAATACTATAGTTCAGAACCACTTTCGTAATTGGATCATTTAAATTGATACGCGTCTTATCTGTCTGCCCGCGAATCACGGACGGTCAGTATCGTATAAACCTAATTCTGATTGGCTCAATCATGTAACACACTCTCTTCACACAAAGGCAAGCGGCCAATAGCGAAAGGAATCCTGCACGTGTGCACATAGGACACTGAAGTCTAGCTTCCGCGTAAATCGTTTTGCGAAAAACAGGTGGCCCTATATCTGTTGTGACATATATGACGTTCTACGGACGTCTCGTGCACAACAGGTGTGTGGCGCACGTTAGTACATCAATTATAAATATGTAGACATACGTGAACATATGTTCGATGAAGGATTCTTGCAATGGGACTAACATATAAAACGAAGAATAAAAACATTATTTTGGACATTAAGCATTACAATGGGTCTCGTAGAAAACTATAATTATGCGCAGAGAAAACAACACACAGTTTTCGTCTGTGCTGTCTTCGCTGTTTCGGCCGCTCTTAGTGCATATCTGTAAATGTGTTCGTTGTATTGTCCATTTTTATTATTTTTGTTGTTCAAATTAGTGTCGTTGTGACAACTCGTTACTTTCTGACTTAACTTGGTTTATCTTGTATCTCTGTGTTGTTTTAGCCGCACATTATTGTGGTTTTCTACAAGACCCATTGCAATGGAGTATGGCCAAGATAGTGAACATATACTCCAAGGGAGGGTTCCAGACGGTTTGGCCCCCCTCAAACGTAAAAGTACTCTTGAGTACAATCGAAGTAAAAGTAATATTCCAAAATAATAAGCTGCGTGGCATAACATTTCTAGAGAACGACGGCTGTATTGCTCAAAAGTTGGTAGCTGAGCTGGTTATCCTTATAGCACATCCCTAGGCCATTTTAACTCCCGGCTAGTTTATGTTGTTATTATTGTTGTGAAGATTGCCTTGTGTCCTGCGTGTTTTATGTACTATTTCTTCGGTGTTCAGAAATGTTGTTTATTTTTGTGAGCCAGTATTGGCATCTAGAGGGCAGATCTAGTCAGGCCTGTCCCTACTTATATTGTCTGCATTATCTTCCCGAACTCTTCAAGTAATCTTACACGATGGTGGTGCAATATGCAATCTTTGGTTTGATGTTATTGCCGTTCAGTGTTCAGTTAGTGAATGTTAAGAATTAATAAATCAATTGAAGTTATTGTTATCGAAGAGTTTGTTCAGTGTAAATTTTTCCTTCATTATGAACAGCTGTACTTATTGTACAGTGCATTTATAATTTTACTAGTTTGGGACATTTACTACTTTAGAACATTTTTACACGAACCCATGTCAATTGTTGAGATTCTGTCGAACAGACTTTAAATATAAGAACCGCCCTTTTCAAATATGTAAGAGAACATATTGAATGACTATTCTAGTTTATGCTCCCACTTCCCAGTGCTACAACTAAAATAATTAATTGAAGTGAACGGTTTTATTCAACTGCATATATTTGAAGGGTGGTGACAGTGTTTCAAATTTCGTATCACCATTCTGTAATTTAAAGTTTTTAAAATACAATTTTTTGTTTTTGAATTGCAAGCGGTCGTGTGCTGTTTTAATTTGTAAACTATTATTCCTTGGTAGAGTGAGTGAAAAGTGAAGAAATACAGCGGCTCTTAAATTCGAGGTTTTGAGAACCGATAAGAACGAAGCGAGGTGAATATGGAGCAGTGCCAGAATGCAAGGGCAGGGAAACAGGAGATCTCAGAGAAAACCCGCTGACCAGCGGCATCGTCCGGCACGATTGCCGCATGCGAAAATTCGGAAGTTACCCGGCCGGTGATTTAACCCGGTTAGTATTAGTAGGAGGCGAGCAGGCTAACCGTTCAGCCAGGGATTGGAGTAGGGACGTGGGGGGTGTGTGGAGAGTCGTGTGGTGGGGGAGGTTGGCGAGGGGGTCGAGCTTGGCGGGTAAATGATGAGCGAGATGGAAAGTTGAGTGGTGTGATAGTGGTGTGGCTGGTGGCAAAGGGAAGAGGGGATATGTGTTACGAAAAGACAATAATTCGCTTTGGGGGGAGAGGGCTGGTCGGCAGTTTGAACGACTATACTGTAAATTATTAATTTGCACAAGGGTCGAGAGGAACTAACTAATGAGTAGCCTGCTGATCATCGTACCAGGGAGTGGCTGTGCTCCGCCATCTTTACGAGAATCAAATTCTCAAGGCCACACACATCGTAGAAAATGGTTTTTGGCATAATTTGTAAATTTTATTTTCCTAGATTCTTTACAATATTTTTTTTTAGTTTATGGCCACCAGGGTTAAGGTCAAGGTCACCCACATCCAACATGGTAGTCGTGGTCAGTAATGTAAACAAACATGACTGCTGACCCACCTGATGCGCTGGCCCTGCCTCGGAGCTTTAGTCTGCTTTACCACATTTACGACGACTATATTTCTGTTAAATCGAGGAGCATCGAATCCGCTTCGCTCATCTGAGGACTCTATNACATTGGGGGGGGGGGGCGAATTTGGAGCAAAATCATTAATTTCTGAAGTTGTTTTGGGGCAAAACATGTCATTTTGTGGATAACACATCCGTGCCAGGCCTTAGAGCGCAATCTCCACCTGTGACGTCAACCGAGATGGTTGATGGCTCCTGCTCCTGATAATTGATGCCTGCGCCAGAAAGAACATAATCCTACTACTCATAGTATCTATGGTTCAGAAATCAAGCCTTCCAAGCAGAAAACTGGCGTACCGCTAAGATAACAACGAACTAACGAACTATCGTCGATCTTTGTGCCCTTCACCTCGGGTTTCCTCAACCTTCCGCATTTGTGATCAAATGGGAGTTTTGATGCTTCTCGGTTTTGAAAAGACATCGACGCCTTTCTTGAAGCCCTGGTCCTGACGCCACAATTTGCCAGAAGGCAGTGGAAACTTCACGTTTCTCATGATACGATGAGTACACCCGTAGTACTACTCGCCTCCTAACTTGGCTAACCGGGTTCGATTCCCGCGGGTCACTCCCGGATTTTAGCATGTGGGAATCGTGCCGGACGATGCCGCTGGTCAGTGGGTTTTCTAGGGGATCTCCCTTTCCCCCCTCTCTTGCATTCCGATGCTGCTACTTACTCACCTCACTTCACCCTCATCGGCTCTCAAGACCTCGCCGCCCAAATCTCTCCACTCCACTCTCCCGCATTATTTTGTCTGCTAGACAGAATCCCATACGTCACACAGGTGTACGTCACATACTCGGGGTCCGGAGGAACACAGTAACGGAACCACGCGAGCATGTTCACACATATAAAATTGGTTGCAAGTTCTTGTATGCGTATGACCATAATCGTGTCAGATTCGCAAGGGTATGTTTCCCGTTCATACGATCAGTGACGGAATTGGGATGCTAGAGTGAGTGAACAGATTTGGGCGGCTCTTAACTCTGAGGTCTTGAGTGCCGATGAGGGTGAAGTGAGGTAAGTATGGAGCAACGCCGGAATGCAGGTGCGGGGAAACGGGAGATCGCCGAGAGAAATCTCGCCGACTAGCGGCATCGTCAGGCACGATTTATACTTCTTAAAATACGAAGCGAAGCGCAATTGAAACAGGTTCGCTTTGATGGGAGGCGAGCAGTCTAACCACTCAGCCACCCTCACCGATATTAGAGAATGTGCACGTAAGTATAAAGAGAACTATACCATTCACCGTGATATAACTTTAATATACACCTTACGGACAGATGGAGTATTTTTGCCACTGTGCATGGTTTCGCAGCACAGAAGTATTTTATTAGAAATCTAAACATTAACTTTTCTAAATATACCTACAGATTTGTCGAAATTTCAAGACCTTTGTTTTATAACAAGTTATAACTAACATTTGTGAAATTATATTTTTTTTTGTCTTGGTTTTGAGTAATTAAAACATTTCTAATTTTGCCGTAGTCTCCAATCGATATGCATTGTTACTCATGCTTAGTTGAGCCAGATTTCATGGTAACACTAGAATAAATGTGGGGCAGTAATTACCTATTAACATAATGGTTACTACAGGTTTTTTTGTCCCTCATTTAACTACGAAGTTCTGAGCAATGAACACGCAGTACTAATAATTTTACCAGTCCTGAAATTACTTAAATTACTTACACAAGTTGCTGAGGTTCCTAATTCTCAGCTCAAAATGAAAACGGTTGTATACCGTTGTCATCGGAGATTTCATAAATTGTTTTATATATTTGATAGCGATTCATTGAAACAAATACACATGTACGACAGTGTATTGTTATCGTATCTGATATTTTATTTTCAGCGCATAACCCACTTTCGCCCGTTAATATAATAACCAGATATGCGGAGACATGTTTTAATTTACATTTGTTTACACAGAAACCACTCTTTCAATTCGGACGGGGGTAAAAAAGGGGTGAAATGGTTTCGAAACAGGAATTGCATTACCAAATATTTGAACAGAAGCAATTTAATTCAGAAAAATTCTATCAATAACAGTATGATATATTTCTTTGTGTTGTTCCACATGTACCTTCCCAGAATATTTAATTTAAAAACTGTTATCACGTTACTCGGGACGGAATGACATAACATTTGGATTGCTGCGGTGAAACACACCAGCCGGGTAGCCATATACATTTAGAGGAAACTTCAAACAACTGCGAAATTTGTTTGCTTTTTAATGCGTGAACGATGCCATAATAACACTTAACTTATGCGCGAAGGTTCGGCATATCCACCGTGATTCATAAGCTGTGGCCAAAATCCACAAAGGTCAACGGAGTTAGCGGCATGATCCCGCGATTTAATATTCAAGCCATGGATGTGGTGGCTGGTGGAGGGCTGGTCTATTTTCGCCGGGAAACCGCGAATTATTTTCCCTCCGAACGTGATTTTTCCACTGCGATGCTGTGCCGGCTGTCGCTGCGGGTAAATTGAAATATTCGAACATTTAAAACCAACACTAATCATGTTAAATACTGATGTATGTAAGACTTTCCGATAAAGTAAGCACTTTTGAAATGAACCTTTGTAAAACTCACTGCCCATTAACTGGATATACTCTACTGTATAGGCTGTTAACGGTAAACTGATCACTTTTGAAAGCTCTGCTTAAGATGCGCACTGCGTATTCTTCCGCCATATGTACAGTTTACGTTGCCATGGGCCTCACATCTTTTTATTCATGGATAGGTCAAGTGAAACTTTAAAATTATTAGAACGGGAAATATTTTATAAACGTGTTAATTCTGACACCTAAATGCATTAAAAAGTTAGAAATCAAATTAAATAATTTCAGTATTCACAAGCATTTACCTACCTCTTTTCATTAAACGTTAAGTTACTGAACTACTTTCTTTCCGTCGTTACCAAATCTACTGGACACTTGCCAGTCAGTGCGCCCATTAAAATATATTGCAACAGAGGGTTCTTAGTGACAACCAGACCACTCTGTCACATGTGTAACACTCGCCCCCAACTCCACAACCATGTCATCCATGATGAGCGTACGTCGGAGTCGAATAAGAATGATGGGAAAAAGTGAATCAGTAGCAGGCTTATGACAGTTAGTCACTTTAAGAGGGCGACTGTAGAGAGTAAAAAGAAAATGACAATTTCCTTTTTTACTTTTAATTACCGGGCACTTCTCTTTTTTTTTTTCTCTCCGCCCCAAGAAAAATACAAACAGTTTTCAAAATAAATAACTTTACAAAATGTATGCAAAAATTACATAAAAATATTTAAAGAATATAATTTCCCAAATTACTTAGAAAAAAAAATTCTATAAAATTTGGGGTTACAATAAAAATGTGCCATTACAAAAAATATATAGCTACAGAAATATATACAATTACTTAACTGGCACAATCTTTCCCAATTTACAACTTACTATATTCCCAAATTGACATGTCTCGAGCGAGACCAAAGCCCCTAGGTGTGACCCCCCCACCAACCTCCACCCCAGCCCTCCGAGTGTTCGCCGTCGCTTAGTTTACCAGGGTATTTATAGCGAAGATGTCGCAACCGCCGACCACCCCAAAGCTGTGGAGAACATCCTCGAAACGGAAGCCGATCTTCGTTCAATCCAATTCAAAGGCGGTTCTGACGTCACAAGCGACCTCTCAGCCACCCCAGCCGCCGCAAAGTGGAAGGAGATGCCACACGCTCGGTATAATTCCGACCTACGCCGAAAACACCAAGCACCGACGTCGCGGAGACTAATGCTTCCTTGGCTGCCGTTGACGGGCAAACGTCTTCGGAAACTTAAGTACCCGTGATCAACATGAGGTAGCGTAACTCCGTTACAATACGCAGGTAAGGGCGGTGATATTTTTCAAAAGTTGATTTCAAAAGTGTTTAAATAGCCGTGAGCAGTCTGCGTACACTGGTAAGCAGACTCCCAGGTAAGTCTGTAGCGAGTTATGTAAATTAATTCAAAGTCGTGATGTTCTATTGCGAGTGTGTAATATTTAAAATTATGCCAACTGAAGTTGATTCTTGCTTGCTTTATGCACATTAGTCTACGAACTAGCATATTAGTAACACAGTTTTCGATCAAGTTTTCGATCGAATGGCGCATAAATAATCCAATGAAGCCCGTAACAATGTAAATTTTGCATATTGTGCAATGATACAAAATCGCAAGAAAATTAGATTTTATTACGTTAACCTTTTAAATGTTCAGTTAACCTGCGAATAAACAGCCGGTAACTATTAATACACTAGTGAAAATGAATTTAACCCCTTAATGTAATATCCCGAGTATACTTGTTCACGTTTGAATGTTGCAGAATAGGCGAAATCATGGTGGGTGATGTACATGTCCAGAAGGTAGTGCCAATGCCGGCGTTACCCTTCTCAGGGAAATGCCGTCGGTTACTGCTGACACGGCAATTATTTTACAGTTGGTTGTTTCTTGCGCCATTGATCTACTGAAACTCTGATAGGTTCCAAAATGTCAGGTATTGTAAGGAATTTGTAAGTACTTCTAGTGTCAACAATGTCTTCTTTTGCAAGCACCTGAAAGGAAAAATGAATGTTTACGTTAAGGGGTCAAGAACATCCCGTAGAAATATACGTATCGAGATGTTATGTGGGACTGATCAAAACATGAAGTTCGTCGACATCCAGCACATTACCTGCAGAGCATACAGAAAAAAACTTAATAAGGAGTGTAACTACCCCGAATGGCTACACACGCAGACAATTCTGGCGTGTAACCCGTCGTACAAACGCTGAATGTCGCTCTGGGGTACGGCATCTCAGGCTCTCTGTACTTGCTGAAGTAGCTGGGCGGTGGTCGTCGCCTGGGCTGTACGTCGGGCGCCGTCCCGTCATGTCCCACACATGCTCGTTCAGGCTGGGGTCTGGAGATCTGGCAAAACCCAGGGTAGCATCTCTACATTGCGTAGAGCACGCTGTTTCGCCCTAGCGACTTTGGGAAGCGCGTTATCGTGCTGGAAGGCTGGGTCGACAACGTCACGGATGTACGTCGTCGACGTCGTCATGATCCCCTCAATGAATACCAGAGGTGATCGAGATGTGGTACAGCTCATGCCCTCCCCCCCATCCTCCCACATCTTCAAGATCATAATCCCTGGCTTGAATCCGGTATTGCGAATGCGAATGCACAACGGATTGTTCCCTCTCACCCCCGCGTCTAGGAATGCAAACGCGGACATCACCTTGTCCAAGGCTGAAACGACTGGGGGGCCGCGGTGGCTGAGCGGTTAGCCTGTTCGCCTCCCAACCAATCCCCGGCCGGGTCACTCCGGGATTTTCGCATGTGCGAATCGTGCCGCACGATGCCGCTGGTCAGCGGGTTTTTCTCGGGGATCTCCCGTTTACCACGCCCTTTATTTCCGGCGCTGCTCCATACTCACCTCAAAAGAGACCCCCAAATCTCTTCACTCATTCACTCACTCTGAAACGAGTCTTATCACTGAACACCACTCCTCTCTCTTCACCTATCCAACACACTCTCTCCCGACACCACCGGAGACGTTCACGGCGATGAGCAGGTATCAGGAGAAAACATGCAATACCAACACTGGAACGTAAACCTACCTCCAACAATCAATTGTTTATTGCAGTCAGTCAGGGCGGTCCGACCACCAGCTTCTCCACCACCGATGGACCACTGGTAAGCCGCGCCACAAGCGAGTGGCGATTCCCGCGGAGCGTCCAACCGCCCTCTGAGAGTCCCACTGCACGTCAACGCTCCAAGTCCCGTAACTTTACAATCAGTTCTCGCCGTCGTCTCCCGGGCATTACCGACACACACTGCGATAACACGCGCAATGGAATCGCACGGATATCTTCACTTTTACAAGCCATTCGCAGTTAATTCACGCTTTCTGAAGCCCTGCTTAAGTTATACTCTCGAATTATTCCTCCGCCTCATGCAAACAAAGCTTCTTAAATAAGTCTAGAAATTGTACACCAATGGGACAACGCGTCGTAGTCGCGTGCACTCATTCCAATAATATTCTGCATTAGAACTATTTCTTACTAGGCATTGCCAACACACCTATCTTATCACTGTTTTTTTTATTAATATTCATTATAGATTAAATAGTGCAATCTACAAATTAAATGCATGTAAATGTGCAGTTTAACCAAAAATAATATAGCCTACTTTTATGTTAACAGAAGTATAAAGTGTTTGTGACACATTGAATATTTAGAAAACAACCAAACACGTTATACGATGGGCATTTTTCAAAGTTTTAATTCAAATAGCGAGAAGAACCCGCGAGTAGAAAATATTTGTTTATCAAGTAATGTACTGTTTTTATTATTTATTTCTAGCATTTCTGTTTTCTACTTTTAACAACATTTTGAACGTACAACAACGTCCCAAAAAGCGCGCGTGCGTGTGTGTGTGTGTATATATATATATATATATATATATATATATATATATATATATATATATATCACTCCCGCCCATATATTCCTATACAATACTTGTTGGTTTTAGTGAGCTCTACCACCCCTCAACGTTTGTCCCATGATTTTAGAATCAGCCTGTATATAAAACCCTGTGTACATCTCTTCGTCATACGTTATAATGGTTTCAACAATTTAGTAAAGGAATTCAGACACGTACTGTTTAGAATGAGGCATATTCATTTTATATCTCGACTTTTCTAGATGTCCCGTGAGCACAGGGCATAACTCGTGTTTGGGAACGACATTTTCTCAACGCACTTCGTCGACACTAAAAAAAAAAAAGCCTCCGGATAAAAGGGCGTAAAATGGCAAGTGTGGAACGCGGTGCCACATCCGTGCACCGCCGGGACGTTGCGCGGTGGCCAAGACTGTAGCGAGCTGGCGTTTACGAGGTCGCCTCGGCGTCTAGACGCTCTTCCTTGCGAATAAAAGAAACGCGATTTTCGCGCAGCGGGGGTTTATTCATTTCCCTCGCTTTTCTGACGCACGTGAGGAGATTACTAAAGGGCGTAAGGACCGCGGATAACGTGTTCTCTGAAAACCCGTAATGTCGGGAAACACGTGTTGTGAGGTTCAATGATAAAAAAGATTAAAGCTGTACAAAGATTTATGAATAACAATGCTATGAGGGGCGCCGCTTTTCTGGCACAGTTGCGTTGTAAAATGTTTGAAATTTGCGTTTTTTTTTTACCAAACCACTTAAAAGTGCCCCATTATATCAATGTACGGAAAGGAAACACACTTCAGGCGAAGTGTAAATAATACTCTCAATACATAACGCACATTACAAATACTATTTCCGAGCCTTACGAAATAGCTAAGAACGGCTTTCTCACAGTACTGTTACATCTTATAATATACTGGTCCGAAATATTTGACACTATTATAGGGACCTGCACTGGACTTTGCTTTAGATTTTCCAGCAATAAAATGATAGGGCCACCCCTTAAAGTCCCACAGGTACACGCAGCACGACCGAAACACTGTGCGCCAGTTCAGGGCCTTGCGCGTAAGAGTGACGAGGCACTAGGCACGCATGTCAGTGTCGTCCTTATCGCTCCCGCGCTTTCCTACCTCAAACACGCTAAAAAGCTTCAAGTAGGCGGCACCCTTGACCCTTTCGTTCCCGCATCAATTTATAATTTATAGTATTGCAAATTAGACATTGGTTGATCCAACCTACATGCTGATTCTAAAATAATGGGACAAACATTGAGGGGTGGTAGAGCTCACTAAAACAAACAATTATTGTATAAGAATATATGGGCGGGAGTGACGCGTTGAGGCACAAACACGCAAATAACACATGAAATGCAACACTGTGTTTATTTACAACGTCGCCGCTAAATGCCTTTTTACAGCAATGTTTATAATAATTGCTCAAAATTATTACCACCGACAGTAATGCAAGCTTGGTAGCGTCGGTGGAGTGATGCTGATGCAGCAGGTCACTGGCGCACCGTTTGACTGCCCTCAACTATCGCCACCATTGTCAGCCAATCACGCCATATGTAGAGGTCGCCAAGCATGCATGACTGTTGGTGGATGCATTCCCAGCAACTGTTTTAACATTTTCTGTACGGAATCGCTTTTTACGTATGCTGCTAATGAACATTTTATGTTTCCGTTAATGTGTTATTTTTGTGTTTGTGCCTCAACGCGTCACTTCCGCCCATCTATTCCTATACAATAATTGTTTGGTTTAGTGAGCTCTACCACCCCTCATTGTTTGTCCCATGATTTTAGAATCATCCTGTATATGTACTTAAACTGGCCACGAACTTGTACCGTTACCACGGCCAATAAGCTGCAGGCTCTGTGCTCGGTGACAGTGAGGTGAACCAGGCGTAACGCGGAGCAGTAGCATGGTTCACGGATCAGTAACCCAGAGGGAAGATCATCGGGTACTTAGCACAGCATTGTACAGTACCAGTCAACAATAAGCTTCCTGTGCAACATGTTGACGACTGTCTACAATGGGAATGGAACTGTTGAGGGGCCCGCTTACCTGGAGCTTGAACTGCGCAGCAGTAAGTAAGCTTGAAATCCTGGATTATTGATGAAACTATTCAACGTGCGTCCACAGGGTTTTTATAGGCTATTCACGGTAAAGTGAGCACTTTTGAGGCCCTAGTTACTTTTCCCCATCAGCCATCTTTTGTATCCTTCTACCTCTTTTTAAAATAAATACGGCCACTTAAGTAATAAACAGTGTATGTATATTTCACAGGAGTTGAAAGTTAACTTCTAGGGTTACAATAAAATATATTTGTTAACTATTATTCTTAATGAGAGTGGTTTAAAAAAGTGCTCACTTTACCGTGATTAGCCTAATGAAACATACTCCAAACGAGGAAGGAATGGTAATTTAAAGATATCGTGCCTGCTTTAAATAATTTTTTAGGTCTTCGAACATCGTTATATATTGATTTCTCAGCCTGCCGTATTTTAAAACATACTGGCCGGACACGATCCAAACTACGATAGGAGCCTGTATTGAACTTTGTTACATACTTTTCATCAATAAAATGATAGGGTCACCGCTGAAAGTCCCGTAGGTACACGCAGCACCACGAGAACACTACACGCCGGTTCAGAGCCGTGCGCGTAGCGGCGATGGCGCACTTGTAACGCGTGCCAGTGTCGCCCTTATAGCTCGCGTGCTTCTCAGCCTAAAACGCGGAAAGAAGAACCAGGCTGGGAGGGCTCCTAAAAAAAACCAGCTCCGTTTAGAAATTCACATTCTATCATTTACACGCTTTGGCCTAAGCTACGGGGTTATGAATGTGCATATGCACGGGTACAAACGCACTCGGCCTTGAAGTTTACACAGCATCCTCCCAGATTGTCAGTGACTCGTGGAATTAACGTGCCTCCTTTTATTAGGTACATCATGCAAATAGCTTTCTGACGAAAAGTCTTTACATTTTTGGAAAGAAATTAAAGCAAAATTTTTAGGATTAAAACAGAAAGTGTATTTGGAGGGGCTTGCAAAAAAAAAAAACAGCGCTGCTCATTTTACAGAACCTAAATTTTATGACACATAAAAAAATTAATACTTTCGAATTAAAAATTAAAGTTCTGAATGACATCGAGTATTAACGTGTAACAAAAATGTCCAACCACATTTGCAGATTTTAAAATACGAATCAGCAATACGAAAATACTTTTAAATGTTTAAATAATTTTCTTTTTTTCTTTTAAGATATGCATTTTGAAGTAAAGCTCTGCATGTGGCGCGTTATTAAGGGTTGTGTAATATACAACGTTTTACTAAAAATCACCGACAAATTTCGGGAAGTGATTCAACACAAGGAATTACGTGGAAATTACACACACACACACACACACACACACACACACACACACACACACACACACACACACACACATAATTATATATGTGTGTGTGTGTGTGTGTGTAATTTCCACGCAATTCCTTGTGTTGAATCACTTCCCAAAGTTACATATACGACCTACTTAAATGTGGAGGTAAAACCCAGTTAATGTGTTTAGAACATTAAATATCCATTTCTCGAAAACCGTGGGGTATATTAATAACACAAGGCGACTTTTTTTTTGTACTAAATTAACCATACTGCTTACGTGAGCATATAGATTCTCGCATATTCTGGAGGGTCGCATTTTTCGTTCATAAATGGGGTGCCAGCACTTATTTTCTCATAGACTGGTTTGATATCGGCAAATGTATCATGGATTGCACATTTTTGTTTGAGAACACATACAGAAACTCTGAGATTAAGTTCAGATATTGCATGTTTTATTTGCAATAAACATGAGTTTTATCCTCCACTTTTAAGGGCGTATAAACCGTAAAGGAAAGGCCTGAGGCTATGGTGAAGAGTGAAGAGATTTGGGCGGCTCTTGACGTCGAGGTCTCGAGAGCCGATGAGGGTGAAGCGAGGTGAGCATGGAGAAAGGCCGGATCGAACCCGGTTTGCCTTAGTGGGAGGCGAGTGGTCTAACCACCATACCACCGCGGCTCCTGCCTTAGGCTATAGGTCAATATATTCTTCCTAATATTCGCGAGGAATCACCACCCCGAGTTCGTCGGTGATTTTTAGTAACACGTTGTGTATTTGAATGCAATTTTGAAGAAAATACGACGTGCAGCTTGCACAATACAATGCTTCAATTGTGGTTGGCACAATGCAAGTTTTGCTGAAGCAGCCAAGCAGAGGGGGTCTCCGACGCAGATACTGCGAAGCCGCGTGTGAGGACGGACACAGGACTGAGGAGAAGAGAAACTGACGATAGGCCTTAGGAGGTGTGGGAGGGGGAGAAGAGTCTCGTATTAATATTACAGCCAGACGCTGCGCCCCGCGACCTACCTTCCACGTGGCGTCTCTGGACCGTAAATAGAAACAGCCCTCCGTGCTCTCTCGCCTGTGAATGGCTGCGCGCGTGATCCAATCACGTTTGCGTATTCCTTCCGCCCGACCCGCCGGTTGGCTACTGACGGCACGTGGTAGCTTGGCCAGCGCTGGTCCTTCGACTCCCTCAAGTAAGGTCGATAAGTAAGGAGAAAGAAATGCACCGTTACTTTCTATCTCGCTCAAACCATTTTCATATCGAACACCTTGCAAATGTTTCCACAAAAATTAAGTTTTTAATGAGTAAAATGCATATTATGTATAATATACTCATTATATAATAAATGTGTATTCATATAAAATCTATAATATATAATAAATATAAACAAGACAATTGAATTTTTACTGAATAGTGACGTGAGTAAATTTTATGAACTAGGTCCAATCTAAGACTTAGATAAAAGGAAGATGCGCTTTTAAACAAAATATTTCTATTCCCATCATTTTAAAGATACGTATCTGATTCACTTAAAACATACCAGTTAAAATGGCCTACCGTAATAACACTAGTTTGCCAAATTTTTTGTGAATCAGTTAATTGTTTCCTAAGATATTATATAACAGTGGCACTATCTTACAAAATGGTTGGGCAAAAAAGGCTATATATTAGCATATTTGATGCTTGTGATTGATACTTTCGGCATACCAAATTTGTACCAAATTGGTTGAAGGGAATGGTGTGTTGTTTTGTGTGTGAGCGCGCGCGTCTATATATNATATATATATATATATACTCATATAGACACACCAAACTAACCTAAAATATTTATGTGGCCACCATACTGAAAATAAGTATCCTATCCACTTAAATCGCATATGTTAACAGGGGATACCATAGTATTACCTGCGAAATTACGAGGGAATCTATTGATTAATTTCCGAGGTATGATGTATCAGTTTTATTTTGCCATGTAGTGGTATTTGCCAAAATGGCGGACAAATAACCATACACCTCTCTTAAATTAAATATTTACATGATTAACTGTTAAAACACGAAATTTGGTCTAAATTGCTTAAATAGTTCCTGAGATATGAAATGCTACCCTAACTTTTAAAACGGCAGCTATTTTGAAAATAAGCGCACGTGGTCGAAAATTATAAAAAGTAGGATGTCGTTATTACGTAAGCCACTATATGTCTACCGAGTTTGGTGAAATTCGATTCACGATTTCAAAAGTTTTTAAGGGATACACGCGCGCGCGCACACACATTTACACGCACACAACTACACACGCAGATAAATCGACAAGATAGTGATCTCATAAGCCTATATTTCCTTCAGAAAGTAGTCTAAAATATTAACACAACCGTGATACATGTTGTCGGGTGCCGTGTTGTGTTAATACTTATCAGTTAACTTAAGCTCAGAATGTACATAATTTTCTTCAAAGCTAATGTTATCTTAATATACGAAGTAATCATAAATACATAATTACTTATTTAATGTTTGAATTTTTACAAAAAAATTAGTTACCGTTTTGTTTACTTACGAAAATAGTTCTCAGACAAGCAATACAGTAATAAACGTAGATAAGTTTAGACTCCATAAGTGAATTTGGGATTTGTGCAAGTTTATGTTATTGTTCAGATCGTAGAGAAAAAAAATAGCATAGTTTTATTTTCAGAAAACTTTGTAATGCTCTAACAACTTTTTGTGAAAACCATTGTTGTGCCCCAACCGCAGAAAATACCTGACCTAACAAATGCAATTAAACTAGTATTTGGAACATCACTCATGCATGAACGTTTGTACTACCACTGAAGTGTAGTGTTGAAAAGTTACTATATAAGCGTATGCAGTCTAGTTTGTTTACTGTCAATAGGCAATCCAGCGTCTGTAAACACAGTATCTGTATAGTTCACGTGTGTAAGGGACATACGAAACACCTGGATACAGGACCATTCAGCACATACACTTTATTATTGCACACTAACCTCTCGAAATTATGTAGAAGAAAAAATATCATAGGAATATGTACGAGCATACGAAGTGCATGAATGTAAATTTTAACTAAACAAGTTAAAGCCTTTATTAAAAAAACTAGCTCTGGCGTGGACTACAAAATTATTGTTTAGGTTATTTTTAAAAATATTTTATAGGTTTTATTGCATGGAGAAATTCTACGTTAATGTGTGCATCGAAAACTCTGATTAAAACAGGATTATGTGACACGACCCACTGGTTGTCTATTTTAATAACACCTGTGTGTTATTAATTATAGATATATGCTACCACTGAGTTTTTTCTAGGTCTTTTTATTCTACAAAATTCTTTACTGTATGATACTGTTCCATCTTTAACGGTTTAGAAGGCGTATTGCAAGAGAGAGCGCTGGCGGCAAACTTTTTTCCGACTTGATTCACTATTATCTTCAATGCTTATTAATTATGTTACTTTACATAACAAAACATATACTAAAACCTGGCCAGAGAACATAGCTATGAATTGAAAAAAAAAACACGTAAATCGGATAAGTGGTTCTCGAGTGATAAACGCACTAACATACAGACAGACAGAGAGAGAGAGAGACGTTAAGTTTTATGATATGTATAGATATAGAAGCACACAATTTAATTATTATTTTTTATTTATTTGTTTAATTATGTGGTTTTAGTTAAAACCGTTTATTTAGTAAATCATAACAAGAAAAATTCCTAATTGAGATTTAAGTTCGTAACTGTAAACAGAACTAAAATTTTTCAGCTGTACTTTGTCAGTCGAATATTTGACTCTTTCTCACGGACATTTGTGGGCATAAAACAAATGTTGCCATATATTAAACAATTGTAAGCACCTAACATTTGTTGGAAAAAATCCGTTTCAGTTTGAATGCCGAGTTACTGAAGAGGACGCGTGGGAAGCGATGGCACTGGGCGGCGAGTTTTCTCTTGGTTATCCCGTTTCCCCCGTCGCGTCCTTTCAAGACCTTGATGTTAAGAGCCGTCTAAATATTTTCACTCACTTAGTAAAATTTAAAATAAACATCATGAAACCAAGTTCATATTCCAAATAATTCATCCCCGACATAACTTAAAATATTCGGCACAAACTTCGCACAACTAGGCGTTCCTACAGAAAAAAAAAATCAAAACAAAAATCCTAAACTTACTTACGAAATACAAATTTAACTAAACTAGGATTCCTAACAAAAAACTCATAAATTGAACATTCACATAAAATAAAATAACTAAAATACACAAATGCAAAATGAAATTGAGGCAGAGGGTTCCAAAACTTGATAAGTGTAGAAATTAAAATTAATGAGTTTTCTACCAGGTTGGGTTCAGATGGCATCCCTGCAGCATATCACACAAAGTATTTGTATCGAATATATTTATTTCGAGGTTTAAGATCTGGATTTTGTTTCAAAAGTTTATATGTTGGGCCGTCATTTTGTTCCAAGACATCATGGATGGAAAATCTCCCCGTGGAGAAAGAACTTAGCGCTGCGTGAAACAAATTCTCAGTTTGTTCTAAAACTTTCAAACATTCATTTTGAACCTCACTGCTGCCTCAGTCTTGTATGAGTTTTGCGCTGCGACAGAACAACATACTTGCTCGCGGTTTTCACTCCAAGCTTTATTATACTCGGGCCCTTTCGTAACAAAACTTGATACATGCAAATTTTAATGCGTTCGAACTTCAACAAATTTGAGGACATTATCGATTATTTAGTTTGCTTACATTGACTAACTTTTACATTTGCTCGTATAAAATTTAACATTTTCAGTTTTGATTAGAAGGACCAATTTAATTTTGTTTTCTGAAGAAGAAAAAAAAGTGTTAGTAGTAGCCTACTTATCAAGTTTTGGAACTCACCGCCTCAATGAAGTCTTTCAAAATTCCAAAAACACATAGAGACCAAGATTTCTTAAATACACGAAAGCTAAAACAGAGAACAAAACGTGTTACAGTATTGTATAATACAATCTAAAAAAAAATATATTATTATAATTATACTTTAAACACATATAAATATAAATAAAACAAGCAATCAGAATCCTATATCTCTGCAATCACATGCTGCAGTTCAGGGAATGTAAACGTTGTAGAGAATAAAATAGCATAGTTTTTCTTTTTCAGAAAACTTTAAATATTAACACATTATAGGTATACATAATATTAAACTCTATATTTCACTGCCATAAAAACAAATTAATCGCAAACTTTGTGTATATTTACCCTTACGTAAAGTTTATAACAAATAACATATTTATATACTGTAATTTTCTTTCCGCGTATAGTTATAATCAGTTTTCACACGGTATGTAGAGTTTCGGAGTAACAAACTGGCATTATTTACGTAAGAGTAATATTAACTGTTTTTTGTTGTTCCTTGTCTGTTCAGCATTTTGTAATTAGTTTTTGTTTTTTTATGCTAGTAGTGACGTAAATTATGATCAGTAAAATGGGAAAAACGAGTTAATAAAGTTATTAATATGAGATGGGTTATAAAAAATTCACACGTTCGTAAAAAATGGAAACTGTACTGCAGCCAACAAACTTGATGAAAACTGTTTGAATTTGCAACACTTCATTACAGTTGCCTCACTGGCCAGTGACTGGGGATGGGCCTTTCCGATTACCGCAGGCACAGAGGTTCAAATTGGGTCGAACCCAGTCTCGCATCCCGTGGATGAGGGAGGCTGGGGTGTAGTGGAGGGTGAAAAGGATTGGGTTGCTCTTAACATCGGGGAGGGCCGCGGTGGTGTAGTGGTCAGAATATTCGCCTCCCACCTTGGTGAACCGGGTTCGATTTCCGGCGGGGTCGTTCCCGGGTTTTCGCACGTGGGAAACGTTGAGTTGAGAGATTTGTGCGGCTCTTTAACAACGAGGACTTGAGGGCCAATGAGGGTGAAATGAGGTGGGAATGGAGCAGAGCCGAAATGCGTGGGCAAGGGAAACGGGAGATCCCTGAGAACAACCGCCTACCAGCCGCATGGTCGGGCACGGTACCCACCGCCGTACCTGCGTATCGTGCGGAAAGATGCCGCTGGTCGGCGTGTTTTCTCGGGATCTCCTATTTCCCCCCGCCCTTTCATTCCGGCGCTACTCCATACTCACCTCGCATCACCCTCGTCCGCTCTCAAGACCTCGATGTTAAGAGCCGCCCAAATCTCTCCACTCACTCACTTTTTAACATCGTGGGGTCTTGAGAGCTTATGAGAGTGAAGCGAGGTGGGAATGGAGCAGCGTCGGAATGTGCTGTAAGGGATGGGGAAACGGGAGATCTCCTAGAAAACCCGCGGCGTCGGTCCGGCAATATTCCCACGTGCGAAAATCTGGGAGCGATCCTTCTGGGGATCGAACCCGGTCCAGCTTGGTGGGAGGCAGCCGCTGTGCCACTGTGGCCAAGGTGACGGTGGGGAGGGGGGAAAAGGAATAAGGCGTGATGTAGTTCCCCGAAATATAGTTTTGTTGTTATAACATTTTAATTCTAGGTTACCTTAACCCGTTCAGTTACCGCGTCCACGATTGTGGACTCGTTGCACATGAGTGATGTTTATGAGCGGTACTGTACACATCAAGGCACCAGTGTACATTCTTCCTCGTGGCTAATAATCTGATTTGTGTAACTCTCTACACTATTTTGACATTAATGGTTGAAGCCAATACCATCGAGCTCGCAGCTCGTTGTTCAGTGGTTGCAAGATGAGGACTGAACACAAGTATAGCGCTCACAAAAAAAATTTCGAGATTGTAACTCCTGAACTCCGGTATTAATGTGTAACTGAACGGGTTTAAGTATCATGCATTTACACGCATATGAATGCGTGTGTAGACGGGAAGAAGTGTTGTTGAAGGTTATAGCGGGAAGGGGTTGGGGCAGTGCTTTCTCTCTCCCTCCCTCCCCCTTTGCACTTTCGCCAAGTCATTCGATAAATCAATCTTATATATGGTCACAACAACGTAAATACTTGGCCTGAAACTTTATCGATGTACATGGTTATCTTTGGAGGCTCAGGGCTTCAAGACGAGCTGAGGTTACTTTAGGCCTGTAACAGGTATTACGAACATCGCATTGGATTTATGTCACAATTTGCGTCGAGTGCTGCATATTTATATGTACATGCTTTTTACCAAGCTGCCTTTTTTCTATAAGGAAACATTTTGTGGCTGAAAAGTTAGTGTCTATATTAATTGTTGCAATCAGTCACAACCCCAAGGCCCAAAAAATAATTCACGTCTGGTCGAGCCAGTTGTAAATGTAAACAGGATGGCCCGCCTAATGTGGACACCCCAAAAATGTCCGGAACGGTTGCAGATCACGAAATGAGGTTTTCTCTAAAAGAAATTACGTACGGGGGCAAGTAATTTGCCGCAAAGTGACGTCGTAACACATGTATGGACAGAAATAATTAAACTACATATGATTTTTCCCCTAGAAACATACATTTATTTCAACAGCATCTGAAAATACGCACAAAGAGGAATTCAGTACGAATTCGATACGAATATACAGGCTTCTAACATGGATCTGCAACTTGGCGCATTGATCGAGAGTGTCCAAAATAACTGTTTTTGCTTTTGGCGATGGGCTCTAGGCCATAGAAGGACGACTATTAGGCAACACGAGTGCTATGTCTGCTAAGGTGGCAGCTCAGATTCGCACATTGTCTGGTGATGTGCTCAAACTGACTGCTTTAGGAGGTAATCTCTCAGCTATGGAGACAAAGCTCTATGACTGAGCGAGCTGACAAAAAGGTTCTTACTGCCCTGTCTGCTAAACAAGATGCTCACCTTAATGTGTCGACCGAGGTTGCGAGCAAGCTGGCCACTTTAACTAAGAAACTAGAGGATGTAGCCGACATGGAATCGAAACTCAGCACTGTCGGAGATAGAATAGCTAACAGGGTTCTTACTAGCATGTCCTCTGAGCTAGATGCACAAGCCAAAAGTTTGGGTGTGATGCTCGCCGATGTTGAAGACCTTATACACCACGGGATTGTTCATGTCCTATCTGCCTTGTGCACAAACGACGATAAATTGAGACATTGCGAGCACATGCGAGATGCAGTCCTCCAGCGAATCTCCGAGTCTGAAGACAAAATCACAAAGCTAATTGTACAAATGCACCGAGTTATCTCCTAAATATATACTACGATCATTCCGCTTTATCTTTTAGTACAATGGCCGCTACCATCGAGGATTTACATAATGTAATCGCAAGTGTGCACAATAAGTATTTACTGGCTAAGGGTGCGTGCATGGAGCAAAATGCTACATTAGAATAGGCCTTCTGCCCGGTCACATCTCGGCTGGATAATTTACAACAAACTGTCCCCCCTGCTGAAATGAAGACCGAACCGGACATCGAACCCAGGAGTGGGAGGAAGCGAAAGATACTTCCAGAAGATACCGTGGCTGTTGAAGAAGATGATTTTCATTTCGTTGCATTCTAGTGTAAAAAATACAGGCTTAACTTGTGCATCATGACTGTTCACAATTGCCTGTCTTTGTACACAACGAGGTTTAATGATGGAATGTATGGTGTTTATAGGCTCAATAAGAAATAATTCTTGGGGAACAAACAAATTTTTTTTCTGCCAAATGATTGTATACCGATTGATGACAAAGCAATGCAGGCGTCTCCAGGCCTCTATGAATTGATGTTTAAACATGAGGCTGGCAGGTACTCACGAGGTTCTTCGCCAGTACAAACGATTACTCGCCCTGACAAGTGCACATTTGGCATACAATGACTCTTCCAGCAATGCTTATAAGGATGAGAAACATCCGAAATTCAGTTTTATTGCTGAACTGTTTCTGGACATCGGCTTGGCGAGCAGCTTGGGTTTGACTTCGAAGCTTGATGGAGGCAACTGGTTCGAGTATTTATTCTGGGACGATGTTAATGATCTCGTATCATGTCTATGGCTGCTAATTGAATCTCAGCATGCTGGTAATAATTCCCACGCAAACTAGATTGTGAATATTTTAGAAGAATTGTGTGAAGGTGAGTACATACACTAAAGCTAAGTCCACACACTCAAATTGCAGCCGAGCTCCACTGACCTGCTCACCGTAATTATCCCAGGTGGAAAGTACTCATCTTTGGGCTGAGAGATCTGTACCAGGCTGACCTAGTTGAGATGATCCCATATCCTACTGTTAAGGCTACATATAAATGTTAAAAGCTGTAGATTGGTTCAGAAAATACACATAGGCTACACCAGTTCCTAGGAATTGTTTTTTTTTTGGTGTGAGAAATGTAATGAAGACTGCTTTACAAGATAAAGGATCACCTAAAATTTGCAAATGGATCTTGGCAGAGAATTCTACAATCCTGCCTTTCGTTTGCAAATAAAATTAATCACTACTGCACATATAGCGAGAAGAAAGCCTTCACCGTGGAATGGTTCAACTGCACTCTGAAAACTGTCATTTGGTGAGAATTTTCGTCATGGGGCAGTTACAAGTGGCTAGACTTACTGTCTCGTCTGATATCGTCCTTCAACCGAAGAGTACATCGTACTATTGGTATGTGGCCAGTAGATGTCCAGGATAATTCTTTGCTGGAGACTGTGATGAAAGCTGAGAAGACATTGGACATGTGCAGGCCTAAGGCGAAAATTTGTGACTATGTCCAGATATCACGAGTGAAGGGATCATTTGCAAAATTCGACACACTGAACTGGAGCAGCGAAGTCTACAGGATTGTAAAGATTCGCCATTACGAACCAAGGAAATATTATCTCTCCGACTTGAATGGTGACAAGCTCCAAGGTAGGTTTTATGAGCAACACATCCAGCTGACTAAATTCCCCGATGTTTATTTTGGTTGAAAAAGTGATTCGGTGGAAGGACAGTCAGATTTTTGTGGAAAAATTGGGTTTCAGTTCCCGACTCAACAGCTGGATAAAGCGACCGGCATGTACTGATGTGTAATTGAACACACAGCATTGTAAGAGGTGTTTTTGAACCTGTAATATACCACCAACAATTATATTTTTTTTAAGTATAAATTAATTCATTCTTATAAAATATATATGTACTTATGTTGTGTACTTAATTCACACTATGTATTCACTATCACATTATCTTGCACTTCCATTTGTGTTACGTGTCCGCATCAGTGTGTTTATTTCCAGACTGGTATCACAGCTGATGGCCGTTATTAATGGCCATGCAGCTGTGATTATTTTCGGCTGGACACTTAGCGCACCCTTTCTCATGGTTAGGGCACTTGTTAATGAACACCTGCTCCTCCCCCATTCGCACAGTGGGCTGGGCCACATTTGTAATATTTGAGATTGGGATGTATTTATGACTTGTAATACTGCATTACTTCTTATTCGTGCCCTGCATGCAATCTTTTACTTTGCTTGTTAAAATTCCTGAATACCTGACGGCTACAGTGGGACTGAAGGCCACGGATGTTAATAGCCTTCCAGGAGATGTGGATTGGGGCGTATTTCTGTCTTGTATTACGACAGCAACGTGTTGCTGGTTAATGATATTGGAGCTATGGCTGGGCATGTAATCTGTTCTCATGAGCGCTGTTTAGTATTCAATGTCAAATGTTTCTTATAATTAATGGTGTCCAGAGTCAGGGATGGCTGTCCGCCACCGACAGCATTCATTGTTATTAATTTCCACTAGGTTGGTTGTCGCCCATTCCTGCCAAGGCATTATTTCCGATGGGTTAGAGCATTCTTAATTGACTGCAACAGTTAATAACTGACAGCCATGCGGTGCGTGTCGATTCTTTAATATTTTTCAGTGACACACATTCTTAATTGTCTCTGGGTTGGCCAGGTCACCGATGGCAATGGTCACTTTCTCTCATGCACTGCTGTCCCTTACGTCCTCACTCATTAACGTCTTCTGCCGTCCCTTTCTGACACTGAGGTTTTTTTGCTCCTGTCTGGTAGAGAGAGGGGCCTGTTACTTTGTGTGATCTTGGACTGTTTGTTTTTATTTTGGGATGCTGCAATCATGTTTGGGTATGTTTTTTTCTCTTGCCTGTAGACTGGTAGGTTCTTACATCTGCCTGTTACTCTTAGCCTGGTAACCATTTCCAGTTTGTGTATCCATAATGGCAGACAAGTTTACCGATGACGATCTCCTCCATCTCTCGATGAAGCTGAGGCTGGTGCATCTCACAGCTGGACTCGGGGCTGTATGCGGCGCCTCTGCCACCCGACAATGACAACTCTGACAAGGTTGGGGCACCAAATGCCTACCCTCACAGACACCATGACCGGGATGTGTTGAAGTCATGGTTGTGGTCTCCGCTGGCCACACAGCAATGTGTGACATGCCCCATGGCTGTTATGGCACCGCTACCGGAGGCCCCGATATTTCCTGTCTCATCTAAGGCGGACACTTTTGAGCCTGTCCCGTAGGAGGTAGGTGAAATCGACGACTGTTTCACGAACCTCGCCCACCTCTGCAATGACGAGGTTTTCGATGATGAGGTAGACGATGTCGGTGTTGGCATCGGCAATGCTCCAGCCAATGCGGTCTGGGCATTGGCAGCTGCACTTGATAGGAATACTGAGATGCAGCAGGTGGCTATGGAGGCACAGTAGGCAGGCATGGTGGTTCAGGCCCGGTATAGCATGGAGCTTCATGCTTTTCACTCGGCATCATCTGCTCTGCAGGACGTGCTACTCGTGGATCGCGCTGAGTATGCGAGGGTCCAGGCAGTTCGCAAGGAGTGTAGCATGTCGCTGTGCTATTGTGGGCCTACTGCTGTGTTGTGTGGCTGGTCTCTGGGCTAATCCAGCTACTGTCGGTAGTAGTGACAATGGGGATGACGATTATGGTAACGATGGTGATGACAATGACGATGATAGTGACGAGGATGTTGACGATGTGGACATCGGAGATGGTGGTGACTGCGACGACAACTAAATGACTGACTCTGTCGACTGGCTGTCTAGCATGCTCCTTACTGGCATCGACATCTGCGGCAGGCTCGCTGTCACCATCGTCGCAGTCGTAGACTGGTAAGTGGTTCTATATTCTTTCCTTTTGTTTTTTTACCCATAGTTTCGTTTATGTTATAGGTTGATGTATTTTTTGTTTATTTCTATTAATACTATTATTGTTCTATACGAACGTGCAGGGTCTCGTGTTGGGTGACTTTTTTTTTCTACACTGCTATGCTCCTGTGCCTACTGCTTTTATTGGTCCTACTCTTTCCCATTGTACCGGTGGGCTGTGCTGGTCCGCGCGCGTGCGGCAATGAAGTGTGTATACTCTGTTTCACCCCATGCTGGCGCATGATGCGCACACACTGTTTTTTCTGTGTGTATAGTTCGTCCCACCTTAGGTTGGCATTTTTAATGCTAATCTCTTTTATTATTATTGCTCTATCCGTCGCTCTCTCTCTCTCTCTCTCTCTCTCTATATATATATATATATATATATATATATATATATGAATGTGCAGGACTATGGTCGAGGCACTGGATAGATTGGTGGTATTTTTCATGATATTATTTTTATGTCTAACTTTTAATCATATATATAACTTTTATGTATTTAATTATTTTCTGAATGATAATGCGAGTATTTACTATATTCTTATTATAACTATGCAATGGCTCTGCAGCCGGCAGCAGCCTGGTACGCACATGAACCTACATAGTATGTAGGCCAATGATAGTATATAAGTTATTTAATCTCCTAACACTTCCTAAAAAATGATTGTCGTGTGGTCAAGACGTCGGACTGGAGACCCAAGAGTGGTCGGATCGAATCCGCACATATCTTGTATTTTTTGAGTTCGCAAACAACTAAAAAATTCCCAGTGCTCTTGGCAGCCACCATTTGAACTACACTCCTCGATGCTAGCACGCCTTTGCAGGCGATGAGTGAACCATTACCCACAATTGCCGCATCGATACCAGCGCTCCTGCCTGCGATCTGTAGAACTTCAAACACTCTGGTGGAAGGTGAGATAACCAAAGATAGCCGCCTACAGCTGCCGACTGGCAGCGGGGATCAAAGATGACTGCCTACAGCAGACGACATCGACGGCGATGGAGGACACGAAAATCAAGAGAGGAGCGGTAGACAAGAAGGAAAATAACGGAGACTGGAAGGAATATGAGAAAAAACCCCCGAGGGATAGAACGGACAAGATGAAAGATCACGAGAAAAGAATAACATCGGAATGATAGAGCAGGAGGAAAAAGAAACGGAATGCATGAGCATAAAGTGTCGAGGTGGAATAATAGAGCAGGAGGGAAAAAAACGGAAATCCAAGATGGCCGCTGCTGGCGAGGAACGAGAGAGAACAAGAGGTTTCCGCCTGATGTCATCCAAGATGACCATCGTGGGTCCCCTCGTCACCATCCAGTATCCAGGTTCGCCAGAACATACGTTTTATAATTACACAGGATTCTCCGGTTTTTACTCACATTTGTGGTGTGTGCGCGTGCACACACAAACGCATTGTTATGCGGCATCTGGGTCAGGCCTCCTGTGATACGCACTCTTAATTTGGTGCGTATAATAGCGAAACCTTTTTATTCATGCGCGTGTGAGTGTACAGCATGCAGGTCTCTCATGGAACAGATGTTATAAAGTTGAAACATTGTAAGCGTAAACGTCTAATTTAAACATTTTTAATTTGTCAAAGCACGTCTGTTATTATCTGTTCCTGTACACAGCGAATATTAAACTTGTTTGGTTGAGGAAAGCAAAGGAATTTGACCGAACCTAATCCCCGTCCCCAACTCTCCACCGCAAGTATTGACGCAGCGAGAGACTTGTTTTAAGTGGCCACTTGAAATCTAAAAATAGAATTCCTAGTGTGGGTGCGAGGCAGGGGGTTTCGACCTACAACCCATAGCTTCGCCCCTGCGGAGGGTTTCCATTCGCCTGTGAGTCATGCAACCCACCTAACATTTGCCGTAGCCTCTTTTGAAAACTCCGCCCAGTTTCTTCTCTCTGTATATAACGTATCCTTCCGCCACGCGTTAAAAGTAAACCTGTCCTGGATCTAACGACTGGTACAGGCTTTTCACGCTAAACAACGAACTATTGAAAGCCCTGCTTGAGATGTACTTATATTCACATTGTGTATCCTTACACCACATGTAAATTAATATTTAGATAGGCCTGATTACTTTATTTATGAATCAGTCAAGGGAAACCGTGAAATTATTATAAAATTTAATATTTTACCACTTTTTATAATTTTAAATTTTTTATAAATAAAAAATACAGAACGAAAAATAGATTTGTGTCATTATTCACTAATGTTTACGTGGCACATTTAATTCTACGTTAAGATATGGAACTACTTTCCCTCCGTCGTTACCAACTTTACTGGGCGCTTTGCCAGTCAATGTGTCCGTCAAGATAAATGTAGGTAGCGGCAGTGACATTTTTCAAACGTTGATCTCAAAATACCTCAAATAACCGCGAACAGCCAATATCAAGCGACACTGCAACTTTTGAAACATAAATAAGTTATTCACTGTTGAAACATTTTTATGCCATTTCACAGAAATGTACAAGTATAAAATTCGCCAGAACTCTCCGTAAGAGTTACGAACACGTCGTTTTTTCCAATAATTTACTTTTCGTTAATTTCACAAGATCTTCAGTGAATTCACAGAATATCTCCGTAAATTTGCTAGTTAGATTGTCTGTACTTCCAGTTAAAAGAAAAGTAACTACGAAAAATACTTGAATTTTCTTTATGAGGGCGTTTCACTGTGTGTACCAGTCATTACATTTTCGTGTCAGTTTTAGCTATAAATATGTTATTTTCTGTAAAAATAACAAACATTTTTTAAAATTTTTTTTAAAGTTTTTATTAATATTTGAGTGCTTTGCGTAATGCTAACTGTATACATGTGCCTGGAGATACACTTGTTTGAAAGAATAGGGCTAAGTGGTGTGCTGCAGGAACGATAACTTTCTGGTTACAGTGGCGAAGTAAGCTTGCTGTAGACTCCCTTCGTTTGCGGAAGCAGAAGATATAGGAAATGTATAGACGTTTCTTATTTCGTATTTAAGAATCTAAGCTCCATTTTTCGTCATTACGGATCGCGTTTACGTATATTAACTGTACATAAAAAAAATTCTACGAGTATACGGGAATTATTAATAGTTTTGTCATCTCACGTAGTATTTTCCGTTATTCGTTGCCAATATAATCGTAAATATTGTAATGTTTTTTTTTATTTAATTAAGCGTGCAATGAAAGGTAGAGAGATTTTTTATCTTTTAATTTCCAAAGAGCTTAACTTAATGTGTGTAGTCCATTCACGGTTACTTGCAAATTTTCTGAATCCCTGTTAAAGTTTTAATTCCAGGATATTCCTGCTCCTCAAACAAACAAAGCTTAACTGAATCTAGCAAATTACGCCAAATGGAGAGTGCGCCGCATTCGTGCGCACTCAGTTTAATAACATTTCGCGTAGGAACTATTTCTTACTAGGGCATTGCCAACACACCTAATTTATTCCTGTTTTTGTTCATATTAATTATAAATAAATAATTTTTATTTTAGAGATAAAATCAAGTGAAAATTCAGTTTAACCAAAAAAAAAGGTATTTTCGTATTAACACAAGTACAGAATGCTTATGATACATGTCATATTTAGTAAACAACCTAGCACGTCGTAAGTACATGAGGTGATTTTTGAAAGGCGTGAAGAAACCGAGAATAGGCTATACCAGTTATTAAGGTCATCACGACAAGTCAAACTAGGCTGCCCCCACCAAGTCCACTGTCGGGTGAATGCACTTCGTGAGTGAGTGAAGAGATTTGAAACATCGAGATTTTGAGAGCCGACGAGGGTGAAGCGAGGTGAGTATGGATCGGCGCTGTAATGGAAAAGTGGGGGAAACGGGAGATCCCCGAGAAAGCCCACCGACCAGCGACATCGTCCGGCACGATTCCCACATGCGGAAATCCGGTGGCGGCCCCGTCGGGAATCGAACCTCCTTGGTGGGAGGCGAGTAGACTAGCCACTACATCACCGCGGCCCCCGGAAAATTAGGGTTCCCTGCATAGCCCTATGCTCCACGGATTGGAATGAGCATTAAGCCAGTTGCTGCGAATGTCTCCCTGGTAGCGCATTACTCACCGCAGAAGTGTGTTTTGTCTTGTTACCGGGCCGTCGCGGGTATCACAAGTCCACAGCCCTGAGGGAAGATGATGGTAATGGCAACAGGAGCTGAAAGGGGAGGGTGCACGGTTCAGAAGGGGTAAGTGAAGGGGGAGAGCGGTAAGGTGCTAGGTGTAGAGGTGGCAAGAGAGGGCGGGGGTTATATTGGGGATTGTAAGGAAGTTGAAGGATCAGCAGGATGGGAGTAAAGGACGGGAGGGATAGATAGATGGGCGAAGGAACGAATGAATGATGAGACTTGCTAGAGGGGAAGGGGTGAAAGGGCGAAGTTGGAAATAGAACAATTCTGGGGCGGAGTGGCAGGCATGAAAATCAGATGGAAGGGCAGGAGGGCAGATGTAGGTTATGCATAATTTTAAACCTTTGGGTTGGATAGCGTCCCAGGCCGGGGTTGATAATTTTTTTCAGCGATAGTGAATCAAACATCACTTCTGTCGCAGTCGCTAAATGTAGGAAACAGCCATCTTTCAAATTCTGATCGACTAACTTTCAGATGAACATAAATCGCTGTCGGTTTTTATAAATACTATGATTGGGAGAAACTTACTATTCACTATAACTAGGGTTACTGTCGGTGTTACAATTACTGTGAAAAGAATGCGCAGAATCGACTTTGAGCGGCTCTTAACATCGGGGTCTTAAGAGCCGATGGGTGCGAAGCGAGGTATGGAGCAGCGACGGAATGCAAGGGTGGAGGAAACGGGAGATCCCTGAGAAAATTCACCGACCAGCGCTTCGTTTGGCTCGATCCCCACGTACGAAAATTCGGGAGTGACCCCGCCGGGAATCGAACCCGGTTCTCCTAGGTGCGAGGCGAGTGACTACACAACCGCAGCCCCCCCCCCCCNAAACAATTTCTGGTAACTTCCTAAAATGTAATGGAAGTATTTAACCTATACTCTGTATGGAAATAATACCGCACATCAAGCTGCACATATAGGAATGTTTAGCGTCGCTACTATACAAAGTTGGGGACTTCCCTACGCATTTGACTTGTTTTCTGAGAAAATGTAGGAACGCTACGATGAATGTAGAAGGGGGGGGGGAAATTACCATTCCCGCTTTCTCACTAAGCACACTGGTATGGTAAATTTCAGAATAATTTTTCAGCTTGTAGGTCTAATACTAAGCCATTTCGCACTTGATTTGCCATAAATTTAAACATCACACTCTCAATAGAACGTAAAGACTTGAAAACATTTTTTTTGTAAATTCGCTGCCAACTTAACTGGGAGCCTGCGTGTATAGTCTATTCGCGGTTTCTTCGCATTTTTCCAATCAAACCTTTAAAAAATCACCCCAATGACGTACTTGGTTGTTTTCCAATCGTCATTAATCACAAGCATTTTGTACATACGTTAACACAGAAATACCTTATTTTTGGTTAAACGGATAAAAAAAACAAGGAGAAAATAGACGTGTTCGTAATGCATGGTAATTAATAGTTCTTATGAAAATAAGTGTTTTTTCTAGACTCGGTTAAGCTTTGTTTGCACGAGGCGCAGGGATGTCCTGGACGCAGAGTGCTTCAGGAAAGTTGGAAGTAATCTTGAATGGACTATACAGTAGTAATCATACATGCTGCTACGGATAGTGTTTTTTTCCTTCAAAAGTCAATTGCAGAAGGGCTTACTTTACCGTGAACATCCTATGGGGGCTTAATTAGTTTGACTTAAATTTACAAAAATGTAAAAACTTTAGAGGCCTGCTAGTAGTCCACATTAAGGAATTTGCCTGGAATTTACTGGTGCTGCGGGGAGGGGGGGGGGGGGAGAANCTCGTTTCTCTTCGAGAGCGTGCAAGTTGAACTATTACACAAGAAGTCTCGTATAGCTCACGACGCGTGCGAGACGTTTGTTGTAATCTTCAACTACGGGGATTTGCATATGCCTTGCTTACTCAACGGGAGTGTCATGCGAGTCACACGAGTGTATCTGAGTTTTGCCAAGTTTCCACGAAGGAAACAAGCAGGTAGAATTTCCTGTGTTCACGTCAGCTAATCACAAAACGCTCTATAGCCGTCTGCTGTTGTTTATTTACGGTCACTGGAGTGAGACTGGCGCTGTTAATACAAATAACAAGATATAGCGTTACTCATTACACTGTCAAATTTATTTCATTTGCATATACCTCACTGACAGAAATACCCGATGGCACGTAATGCGTAAACGTTACCACACACACTCATACGTCGTTAACGATGTGCAGCAATAAAGAACATTTATACAGTATTAAGTTTTTGTAAACAATACAGAATAAAATGATTTTGGAATAAACGATCAGACCTACTACATAGCATCAAATTAAAGTAAAAAAAAGGCCTACTCTTTTTTGTCTAGCCTTCTTTTTTCTTCATATACAAAGACATTACCCCCAAATTAAAATAACCAATGCCTGTTTGATCTCAGTCCTATGTTTCATTGCCTACGTGTTCGTAAGAATTTTCATCAATTTTTCAGCGATGGCTAACCTGTATTAATAAACTTTTTGCAACGTTGCCAAGTTGAATTTTTTTTTTACTGACTATAGAGATTATTAAAACAATTTTATACGAATAAATGCTAAAATAATTTGCATTTAATAAAATTATTTTTTTATTTAAAGTATTAAGTTACGATAACAAAGACATCAAACTAAAAGTATAAATAATAATTGTCTGGTTAGTCTAAGTCTTGAACTCGCAGCAAATAAATGGGAAAATGACGACGCTATAAATTCGGCATTTGGTGCACACTTTGTATGGGTCACGTAAACTCTGTGAATTAATAAAGTGCAATGTGAATGTATTCTTCAGAGTAAAGCAAGATTGACAATGCATCGAGGGGAAGCGTCAAGCGGTAGCCAATCAGAACTCTGTGACCGGCGACAAAACTCGAGTGCGTCGGAACCAACACATGCGTTGAATTTTGTCTGTGTCGGGCGTAGACGGAGATGAAGAAGGAATATTTTGTAAACATTTAAACTTCCACCTTTGCACAGCAGGTTAGCGATTATTTCTAATCGATAAATTGCATGAAAGATAAATTCCCTGTGATTACTATTATCGAATAAATGTTACATCGTGATGTTGTCTTTCCCAAGATAGCATAAGTAAATATTTCTGTCGTCAGTTTTCGTTTTCGTTTATAGGTGTTTGCGTCTGTGTATAGAAATAAACAAACAGCCATATGCCCTTTTTATTTTGTAAATTAAGTGTTTAATATATATGAACTTTAGTGTGATCGGTAATTGTGACATAATTGTGAGTTCTAGCGCAGTTTTTTTCCCTTCAGTTACTGCAGGGTAAGGCCAATTAATAGTTCGCCAAAAATTTACTTTTAAAATTTTTATTTTATAAAAAAAAACAAATAATTCTATTTGACGAGTGGAGTTGACACCGTAACAACCTGTTACGTTGGCGGCGTAATCGCAGAGTCGTTTACATACTAAAGTGGCAAACTTACATCTAAATACTACCGGTACGATTGTTTTATCCGAATCCTCGTAGCTCGTGAGGTCAAGTCTATTTGCGGTTTCTTCACACTTTTTTTAATCAAACCGTTGAGAAATCGCACCATGCATGATGTGCTTGGTTTTTTTCCCTAAATATTCTACGTATCACAATCATTTTATACACGTAAGTGCCTTATATGTTAATAAAGTAAAATGTTATTCATATATTTAGTCATAAATTATAATATTTCAATTATAATTACTACTAATAAAAGCAGTAAGAAATTAGGTGAGTTGGTAACGGCTAGTAAGAAATAGTTCTTATGCAGGGTATTATTATAGTGAGTGCGCACGAATACGGTGCGCTGTCCCTTTGGTGTAATTTTTGCAGACTAGGTTAAGGTTTGTTTGCATGAGGCGGAGAAATATCCTGGCAGCGTAACTTCAGCAGGGCTTCAGAAATGTGCGAAGTAACCGCGAATGTAGTTGAACGGCTTTGTGACCGTGGCAACGGAAGCATTCCGAGGTATAGTAATTTCACGGGTACTTCCAACTTTCCTGAAGCCCTACTTGAGTTCTTGATTCAGACTATTCCTCCTCCGCCTCGTGCAAACAAAGCTTAACTAAGTCTAGAATGTTACACCACGAGGACAAAGCACCGCATTCGTGCGCACTCACTTTAATAATATTTTGTATGAGGACTATTTCTAACTAGGCATTGCCAAAACACCTATATTCTCACTTTTTTTATTCATGTAGTTATAAATAAAATATTTTAATTTATAGATTAAAGATAAGTGACTTTAATTTAACGAAAATTAAGACAATTTAATGTAACACACGTATAAAACGCATATGATAAGATTACATATTACAGGAAACAATTAAACACATCACACGAGGTGATTTTTCAAATGTTTCATTCAGAAAGTGTGAAGATACCTCGAAAATACTATATATTGATGCTCGTCTTCTGCACATGCCCTTGACACTGATTCACAACTTCACCTTCATGATTTCAATTTGTAGGCAACTTGTGAAACAGACGTTTACAAGTTGGCTGCAGATCGAAAATCTGGTGTGACGTAAAGCTGTGGGTCGGGAACATGCGTTGGTGCAAATGACATACCCAGAAGTTTTCCTTCCCACACTACTTTTCCCCTTATTCCTCTTGACTCCCTCGAGGTAATACGGTAATTCGCATTCCGAGCCGTTGGAGTCTGGAGACCTGGTAGGCCCGCTCGCTTCGGCGTCACCATAAAAAAAACTCCGCGGAAATACTTTCATCAAGGCGCCGCAAAAAAAAAAAATAATTTCAACCGTTTCCTTTTCACCCTCACCGCGCCCCGTCATACCACAGGAGGCTGCAGACACGCCCATTTCCCTCCATTAGGATATACGCCGTGAATCACCCAGCGGATGCGTAATATCGACTTCCTCCCACGCAGACTCCTGGAGACCAATTTTCCCGCCAGCGATTTTTGTGCGGGGAAATGAGCTTGTCTGCCTCTTTCAGCCACTCTTTCCATACTTCATTTTATTTTTTTTTATTCCCTTACGTCTTTATCTCTTCCTCTTCCGCCACCCACTTATCCCACACTGATTGCCCTGGTCTCGACGTCTGCGAGGGTTAGCGGCTGTTCAGCGCGATAACCACGTTTATCCAATACTCTCACTTTGTATCTCTGCTACTCTTCCGTCTGTATTCCGACAAGTGTGATACGTTCCACTCCCCGGCCATCCCAATCCCGGTTTTCCATGGTTTCCCGAAAATCACTCCAGGCAAATGTTGGGACGGTTCTTATATTACTTCCCCGTTCCTGATTCTCTGAGAAAATTACTTCATTCATAGTAAGTAACCTGCCTATATGCTTTTCATAGGAAGCTGTGTGTTTTACAAAAACCCGGCTCAAGGTATATTTGTAAGCACATTATGTATACGTCCACCAAATGTAAAATTAACATTGCCACGGACCCGATCACTTTATTCGTGCTTCGGTCAAGTGAAATTGTGGAGTTACTAGAAATGTAAATATTTGTACAAATTTACTGATCCTTTTACTTGTCTGCGTTAAAAAAAAACCGAAAGCAAAATTAATAATTTCATTTATTACACATGTCTAACTAGCACTTTTAATTCAACGTTAAAAGTCAACGGACTACACTGAAGAGCAAAAAAAACTGGTATAGATAGACATGCGTATGCAAATAACAGAGGTATGGAACCAATCAGAGTAACGCGATGCGGTCGGCAGCGCCTATATAAGACAACAAGCGTCTTGCAAAGTTGCTAGATCGGTTACTGCTGCTACAATGGCGGGTTATCAAGATTTAAGTGAGTTTGAACGTGGTGCTATAGTCGGCGCACGAGAGATGGGACGTAGCATTTCCGAGGTAGCGATAAAATTTGGATTCTCGCGTACGACCATTTCACGAGTGTACCGTGAATATCGGGAATCAGGTATAACATCAAATCTTCGACATTGCTGCGGCCAGGAAAAGATCGTGAACGAACGGGACAAACGACGACTGACGAGAATCATTAAACATGACAGACGTGCAACCCTTTCTCAAATTGGCACAGATTTCAATGCCTCCTGCATACCCTCAGACATTAGTCGAGTCCATGCCACGTCGTCATGCGGCACTTCTGCGTGCTCGATATTAGGCAGGTGTACTTGTTTTTTTTTACTCTTCAGTGTAATTTCCCTCCGTCGTTACCAACATTAATGGTCACATACCAGTAGGCGCGCCTGTTAAAATATATGCAGGTAGGGGCAGTGATATTTTTCAAACATTCATATAAACATTTCTCAATCAATCGCCTCGCCTACCTACCCACATACATAACATACATTACATATACACATGCTCATTACCATACATGCATACATAACATGCATACAAGCATACACAACATACGTAATATAAATTACATAACATACGTAACATAAATCACATAACATGCATAACATAAATCCATTACATACATTACATAAAAACCTTACACACATGCATTACATTCATACATCACATACATGCATAACATATATTCATTACATACATTACATAAAAATCTTACACACAGGCATTAAATTCATACATCACACACGTGCATTACATTCATACACCATATACATGCATACATGCATGCATACATACATTTTAGACCCGGTGATCACGCGTGAATATACAGCTGTGTTTCACGATCCGTAACATACGGACATCGATTTTAACGATTTTATCGTGACCTTGATAGCAAAATGATCTCTGCCGTTAGTTTATGTTATTTGTAACTGATTTTGTACTCGAGAGCTTTGGAAGTTGACCTACCCTTCAGTAAAGGCGTAATTTCTTATGTATTTTATTTTAATAATGTTGAAAATAATGCAATATAAAATGTTTTTTTCAGTATTTCGTAACGTTAACTGAACATAATTATAAGTTAATATTTCAAAAGTTATTCCCGTTCTCAAGGGTAATGTAAAATGCCGAAGGAATCTTAGAGGATTTTCTACGGTTTTTCTTCTTACATGGAGCTTGAAATACGTTGCAACACGTTTTAAATCTGAGGTTTTTATCGAAACATTTAAAAGTGTCGCCAATATATTTACCAACTAAAAGAAAACGTACCCCAAACGAAGACAGAATAGTAGTTAAAAAGTATACCACACAAGTCAATAGTTAAAAAAGAAAATGTCAGTGGCCGAAAATGACTTCAAAGATCAGCGAAACGTGTTACGGGAATTTTAAATTTATATTCTTTATCGTGCAAATTTTAAAACCGAACAAAATGATTGCGTTAGTCTCGCCAAGTTAAAAATAGTCTCAGTGACTGCTTTTAATAAGATTTTTCCACTTTTCGTTGAGTGGGAAACTGGAATACGTGATTTCAGAGATCCTTCAAATACCTTTTACAATTAACACTGGCGACACCCCATCTTCTCAAACTCTTTTGTATTTGTTGCACCATTCTCAAAAAAAAACCGTTTGAGATTCGACTATCTCAGTAAACATAACGGTAGGCATGTCACAAAACAGTAGATGGAATAGGAATGTAGCTGTGCAACGATTGCGTTGAGCCACAAAACTAGTCGCTGTTAATCTGCTATGCATTACAAGTGATATTATGTTTTTCTTACCACTTAATAATAATAAATTGAGCAAAATTATTTTGGCTGTTCTGAAGTCTGACATTTTTAAGCATGAATAAAAATAGAGGGGACTTTGGCACATCGGAACCTAGGACCGGAACGTTGGAGCTGTTCGTGCTCTGTCATTCCAGGCAGCCGGTGGCCATCTTAGATCCACGTGACCTTAACCTTAACCTTTTATCCAAAAATCCCCCCAAATTTTTTTTGAAAAAAAAATTATGTAAAAAATTTATTTAAAAATGTATTTAAAAAACTTAAATTTCCGGAGATTCCCCACAGCCCCCTTCGCCCATACTCATTCCACTATCTTGGTATGTGCAGTCCACCATCTTGGCAGGCAACACAGTCACCGTCCATAAATTGGCTTGGTGCAGTCCGCAATCTTGGTAGGTTGGATTTTTAAGCTTCTTCTAGGTTAAGTTCCATTAAAAGTAGTTTAACGCTTGTTTTGCACAAAAGCTCACGAATAAAAGCTTCCTGAACTTTATCAAATTGATACAGCTTCCCCGCTTTGTTAATTTTAAACTTGTAACACCCGAGAAGAAATAATGGGTTATTTCTTGTGGGAGATTGCACCATGATACTATCATCAGTGAAGTAATAACTGCTTTCAGAAATGTAAAATGCAATGAGTTATTTTTGTCGATCCGCAAAACATACACTGATAAAAGGGTTTTGTTGAATCAAGTTTGTATAGGGGCTAGAACACATCCGCCCGAGCAAAATCAACTAGGGTAATCAGACGTCCTGCTTTTCGTAGGACAGTCTTATCTTTTTAAAGCATTCTGCTGCGGGTCACGAAAGGCCAAATACATTTATGAACCGTCCTTCTTTAGCCACGTGTCCTGCGAAAAGTCCTGTTTTTTTTTTTTACACATTTTTGACAATGGAAAGCAACTTTATATTATTAACACACGCAGTAAGTTCAACGAAATGATTTTACAAAACAATACTTAGCTGCATGCCACAAATAAAGGTTAAACTGTTCTACTAGTGTTTGTCAATTAAATGACTTTGGATTTATATCCAGGTATTTATTGGGTGTACTCTCTTCAATTTTTCAATTAAATCAGCTTGTATTTATAGTACCGTCATGCCTGGAAGCTGACCACATTCCTTTTTATTATAAATCACATTATCTTATAGGCCAAAGTGTCCTGCTTCACGTATTGAAAAATCTGGTCACCTTAACTTCAGCTTCAGTGACTATAGATAAAGTTGGAATGTCTTTAAATATATAAGTTTTAAATTCTGGACAACGCGCGCAAATAAATATTTCCAGTTTTACAGCTTTACTTTTTAGTTTCCCGTGGAACATGTTAAATTAGGGTGTTTATACCGTTATTAACCATCAATACATTCACTATCAAACACTGTTACTGTCCTTATTGTCAAAAAATGCAAACAAACTCTCGAGACGTAGTTTCTAATGAAGGCAATCAAACGAGTGGCCAAACAGATATATTCATTTGATTCAACAAAATATTTGGTTTATAGTCTAATTTCTTTGGGCCAACACAGATTTTTTTTTAAATTCAAGCATGTATTTTTTTAATGAACGAAATTAATTTTTATTGCTTTTCAGGTTTTGCTTACTCAACAAAATATTTTGTTTAGGTGATTAAATATAGGTGATTTTCGGTCACACACAAACAAATATTTTATTGGCTGTTCTCTCGGTGTAAAATAAATTTTGAACTGCAGGCAGAAGTGAAAATTACATAAATACACGATGGCGCGGACTTGTCTCCTTTAGCTAGTGAGTATTTTATTCACAGGCCTAATATTTACTGTCTGATACAGCTACTGCGGTTAATATCTTGGCTTAAAAACCAACGTTGGTTTTGTTTCCCATGCGGTCCTCAAACCATTCAGACCCAGTGTACACGATTGTGCACATTACTTACTGATAGGTAGTTTCTGGTCTGTACTGCACACTGTGAAGCTCAATGACCAATGATCTTACATGTGGGTAAATTATTCTCAAACCGTCTTACTGGTCCAGCTCGTAATTGATTCATATTACCGTAGACGAAAATATAGGCTACAGCTCATTGGCTGTGATAACGAAACGAGTGTTGTGTCGTCTTTAAGTACAGCATGCATCATAAAATATTATTTTCGCAACACCTGAAACCGTAAATAAAATAGGTCAGAAAGGGTCAAATAATTTCTTCAGTACCATCGCCACCAACTTGCTGCTCTCCTATCTGACGTGATGATATCCACTGCGCATAGGTCGATGAATGTTATGCCATTACATCCTCACAAGGCGTATATCTCCCATATCACTCGGTAATGTTCTGAGCATGCGCAGGCGATGCCTTCAGCAAGTGGCTTCATCTCGGAGTATGCCGTTATCGCTGGCGCTGCCCGGGAAGGGAATGCCAGACGTGCAGTCGAAACACGCGCGAAGGCCATTTGCCAGGATTTACGGCGGTGCACCAACCCCGTGTGTTTCCTCGAGACAATGCGAGACGAACTGCTCCGCGGAGAGCTAGGCTGGGTATGTCCTCGCTCGGGCACACAGACGTCTTCGACCATCGAGGTTCCCGCGTTCCTGGCACGTGAACCGCTTGCAGAATGTGTGAAATTCACTTTTCTTTAACCCTTTCATATCTATGTAAACAACTGTACATGTTGCACAGGAAGATTACATTTGACCAGTACTGCACTCTGCGAGGCTTAGTGTCCAATGATCTTCCCTGCGGGCAACTGCTTAGTGAACCATGCTACTCTGATCCCGGAGCACAAAGAATGCATATTATTAGTTCTGATAACGAAACAATACTTGTGTATGCTTGAGTACAGATCTCAACAAACAATTTCTCATTTGCAAACACCTAAAATTGTAAATTAATGTGGACCTGAAACCGCTGAAAGTGGACGCAGTCTCGTTTCTTTCGAAAATAACTCATTCTTTAGATAGTCTGGAATAGAGCTTCCATTCTTTAGGGACCGGAGATTTTGCGAATTCATCCGAGTTCAGGCGTGTTTCGAAAACACGTACAAACACTTTAAATCTGGATCATAGTTTTTCTAGACACGCCCTGAAGAATCGCGAAGTCAACAAATTAAACCTGTAGGAAAACAAGGGCAAAGTCCTGTTTTTTTCTGGTCTGGGGTAAAACTGGCTAGTCACTTCGGCCACAACGAATGAACAAATATCTGAGTCTCCAGCATACAGAGAACATATATTTCAGCCTAATTGCCATTGATATCGCCTAATTCTCTTGTTTGTAGATATATCGTAGATTGCGTACTATATTTTGGAGTCCTTCAGCAATGCAAGATACGTAATTTTAGCTAGCCATACCTCATTACATATAAACTGAGCCAAAGTGAAACTTGAGTAGGGCTCTCCACTGCTGAATTTGCTCAAGGCTGTCCAATAGCCAAACATTTAGTTTCCTAGATATTTAGCATATTTATAGTATTCTGGCATGATAGCAATATCAAATTAGTTAAAGTACCCAATCATAGTAAAAATATTATTCATCGTGTTTTTTAAAATACAAATATGAATATTTTAATTTAAAATCTTAATTAGTGAAATTTTCAAACAGGTATTTTAACATAAAGTTTGGTTTCAAATGAAGTGTCTAATAAAGTCACAAGAGCGGCATGTTAATAATTTCTCTGGAATCAGACACTTTAGTCTCCTTTTCTAAGGGTTTAACTTCTATCTTATTTTTACTTTAAAAGTTGAAATTGTAATACAAGCAAACAGTACAACAAATTCCTATAAAATATTCTTCATGGCATTCTGATGGCGAAGAAAATTATTTTAAATAATAGCCAAACGTATTGACTCTTCAATTTTGAGATTTGTACGAAAAAAAGACATAAATTTAAATATTCATAGTAAATTTCATTAGTTTCTGGAAAGTAATAGCCTACAAATATCGTGCCTTTTTTAGACTATTATTTTTCATACCACAAAGAAAAAATATGCGATATCCTAAAAATGTGGAAAATAATTTTACTCTTTTGACAGCCCATCAATAAAATTCGTCACCGTTTGAAGTTCCAAAGAAGCAAGTAGTTTGGCGTAAAGATGGCTCGTAATTTCATCGCCTTTATCACCGACATCTTTTTTGACCTTTAACTTATATGCTTTAAAGGTGATAATTAATCGCGGTATGCTGGTTTATTCCCCATACCAACAGTGCCGAATAGGGTCCGTTCGCTTTGGGAGAAACTTGCTTTCCTACTCACACGTGAGCGTGGTTTCTGTCAAAGTTAAGCTTCATTTATGTTTTAAAATTGCATTTTGTAAGGAGTAAGGAGACTCAAAATATCTCACTGCTTCCTCAGATAAACACTTTTTTTTTAACAAACGTATATCACGCACACGCGACCAAAGATATACGAATTTTTCCAATGTTTCTCAGAAAGAAATGTTTTATTACGGTGGCATTTAAAACTTGCCTCAGTCGTCATTCACTTAGTAAACGGATGTTACTTTTCAAACAAGAATTGAATATATCGCGGTTTTATAATGATAGCAAGAACAACTTTATAACGAGGAGCTACGAGACGTCTATGTAAAAGGTTTTCCGTTAGAGTTTTCTGAGAAGCTTTACAGAGAACATTGAACGGCAAGAAGTATATACGAAGTTCAGAACTGACCATATATTCGAGGTCTCAAGTGTATGATGGATGAAGACGTATAACTGAGTAGCTCAGATTACACCGAGAGACACCAGGATTATTATTATTTTTTCTTTGGAAAACGTTCGTGCCCGAGGTCGCTAAGATGTCATCTCCGGATCACGGATGTTCCGGGTAAGGATCGCGGGTTTAGCTGTGCGTGTGTGTCTTTTCTATACGTCAGTTTCGTTTAGTACAGTTCGTAAGATTCTCTCTGGTTATCCTTCCGAATTAAAGGCGAGGGCTTCAATAAACAAAATAAATATTTTTAAAAAATATTAAAAAATGAGAAAGAAAGAATTTTTTTAACTGTGTTTAAAACACTTTATTTGGTACCGTATCTTATAAGATACGAAGGATATATGCAAATCTAACCTTTATAACAACTTTTTTTTAAAAAGGCTAATTGTATTCAGATACAAATTCAAGACTATTATTCCCAGGCGTTGCAGTGATCGAAGTGTTGGTATCATCGATTTGAGGTTTGCTTCTTGATGTCGAATAAGTTCAGGTTCGATACCACGTCATTCCTACAAGGGTTTTAATTACAACAATAACAACAATAATAATTTACGCAGCGCTTCTGGCAGGCGAACCCTGGTCTAAAAAAAATCCCTCTCCCCCCCCCAAACCTTTTCACTCACTGTTGGAGCGATGGCAGCGCTCCTGGTAGGTGATTCAGATATCAAACGGGTTTCAGGTTTGCACAAACTATGAAATTCTGTGAGGGGAAAAAATCGTCACCCAAAAAAAAAAAAAAAAAAAGCCGGGTGAATGTGTTTGTCCGGCGGAGTGGTGACCCTTGTACGTGCACTAAATTCTTAAGGGCCCTGCCTACCTGAAGCAGTTTACGGCGTTCTCGTCGTCCTGCTGTAGCTATGGGACTTTAAGCAGTGATACCACACATTTTATCGCTGGAACGTCTGCAGCAAAGTTCAGCACAGGCCTCCACGATGGTTTCGAAAGGTTTCCAACCAGCATACTATAAGATGCAGCAGTGCAAAATGAGTTTTTTTTTTTTTTTTAGCTATGTTGGCGGTTTCTGAAACAGCATTTATTATTTGCGTGATGTTTTGAATGTATGATTCGTCTTGGATTTGAAGTGTTTTTTTTTCTTTTTTTGTATGTGTATAATGGGAACACGTCAAATGGTTTCGTGAAAAAAAATGCTGATTTCAAACACACTGCACTGCAATTCAAGTGCGAGATAGGCACCGCCCTTAACGCTGTTCAAGAGTCGCAAACTGTTTTCTATATTTCTAGCAATTGCATATGTTTTCGTAGTGATATAGAATAATAATTGTATTAAAAAAAGGTATGAAAATGCCCGAAAATCACTTTAAAACACGAAGTTTCTGATGTAACTAATGAGTCAACGTTCCTCGACATGGGTAAAATTAATTTTTAAATAATTTTTTAAAAGCTGAGTTGGTAGGTAGGACTTGACGTCTCGTTGAAAGCAATACCATTACAGATAAAACCAAAAACCCCACGCAACAGTAGAGAGACAATTACATATTCACACATGCCTTACCGGTACTCGAACACGCAACACGCAGAAAATCTCTTACCAAAAGCTAGCGTGCAATCAACTGCATTACGGGGGTCGGATTAGAGCATCAACTTAGAATTTAATCAGTTTAATGTTTCGAATGATAGGGTTTACTAACGTAAATCATTTACAGTGCCTTTGTTTGGAAAAAAAAAAAGTGGCTGGGCCACTTAAAACATGTAAGTTTGCATGGTCTACCATAGCGCTACTTGTGTGGAGAATTTGGTGAAAATCGGTTGACTGGTCCCTGAGATATGGCACAAAACCTCCACATTTTTCATGGGATGATCTTCATAAATGGAGGACAAAAAAGGTTATGCATTAGAACATTCGAAGATTGTATACTGCAAATATAAAGGTTAGCTTACAATTGATTACATGGTTTCGTATATAGCTCACTAACGCAAACTATTATTATAACTGCAGTTCTAAAAATAAGTGTCTGTCACACTTAAATAATACATAAAGTTATATGGCCTACCACAGTACAACTTATTCGCCAAATTAGGTAAGAATGGGTTTATTTTTTCCCGAGATATGACATAAAAACTTAATTTTTATTGAGGGGCTAACTTACAAAATGGCAGAGAAATGAGGCTCTGTATAGACAAATTTGATGGTTGCAAATGATTCAGCATACAATGTTAAGTTGAAATTTGTTTCTTTAATAAAATATACTGAGCTAAAATATTGTTATAGCCACCATTTTGAAAAATAAGTGCCTTACTTACGTAAAATATAACAGTTTACACCACATGTTGCAGTGGAAATGGTTTGCCAAATTTGGTAGGAATCTGCCAATTGCTTCCAGAAATATTACATAAAAACTTCATTGTTTCGTGTCGCATATATTACAAAATCACATACAAAAGATACTCCGTGTAGACTCATTTCATACAAATCGCAAAGAATTTTTAAAAATACTTTTATTTGGTTCACCTGTATTTAAATTTAAGTTTTGAGACAGAACTTCAAGTTAAAATATTTTAAAGCTAAATCCTAACAAAGGGTAAACCAAGTGTCGGACTTAAAATACATTTCAGAATGCAACTCCTTTGATTTCAAAGACACACTTTAGCTGAAACTATTTTATATTTGTGATAATCGAGATTTTTAGTTTAATGTCTCATACTTACGCCAAAAAATCATGTCGAATATTATTTTATAAATTATCACGTATTTCTGTCAAGTCATCATCATTGGTATCATGTCTAGAAAAATAAAATATCCTCAAAATCTAGAAAATAAATCTGTATCTTGAACAGCTTTAACAGCCGAGGTCTTCAGCCCCTGTGGCGGTGAAGCGAAGAGTAGATGGAGCAGTGGCGGAATGCAAGGGTGGGGGAAACGAGAAAACCCCGAGAAAAAAGAACACCACCGATAGACAGCAACATCCGCCACCGTACGAAAATGAGGGGCGAATTCGCAGGGATTCGAACCCATCTCGACGCGGTGTGGCCCAATAAAATATATTTTTTAATCCTTCAGATTTTTAGATAATTTATTAACAGAATAGGAATAAACAAAAGGCAACAAATATATCTCATGTTGCTGCGGCTAAAAAAAAATCTGCAAACGTCTTAAACTTAAAGAGAGTTTCCGCGTTGAGATATGAATCAGGAACTCTTGAGGCTAAGTAAATGTCTACTGCGATATGTCGGTTCCAGCAAATGTGTCCATCATCAGACGTCCATTACTTGACAATTTCAAATTTGGAATTTTATTAGGAATCTGGGGACAAAGAAATTTAATAATTAGACGTTCAAAATAATATAATACATCGTTCGCTGTTTGCATTAGTACTAAAAGTTTTATGATTTGAACAAAAACAGAATTTACATACTAGATATACCTTTAAATATAAAGATAGATCAGTAAGATTGATTTATGGGCACTGCAAAACTTTCCTGGTGATTGGATTTAGTTCAAAGAACCCACGTTTCACATAGAAAGCAATTTTCGCCTTGATAACTGAAATAATGTACTCATTACTTCATTCATGCACTTATACGCGCCAACCAGATGGACGAAGCACTAAGAGGTGCTGAGCAATTACACTAGACCAGTCTGAGCCTTGAGATTATAATTAGCACGTCCAGATGTTCTGCGCGATTACTTAACCTAGATTCGCCGAGAGAGTCTGCGCCACAGAGCAGCAGAATATTCGATTGTCCCCACTCCACAACCGAGAGTGCTAAGTAACCGAGATAATAACCAGACCTCGTAGAATAGATTCCCTTCCGGGGCAAAGGTTTTCAGCTCGTTCCCCTGACCTCGCTGCGTTGTGGGAGTGGGATGGAAAAACCCCTAATCATCTAGCTCGCAATACTTACAAATTCTCGAAAATTAAATGTTTTCATAAAACGTTTACTTCTTTAATGCATTATATGTTTATAACAGTCCCCCTAACAATCACGCTAATTATATAGTAGTACAAGACGCCATTGACGTAACCGAGCTCGCGAGGGGTGGAGGTCTTAATAAAAATAAAAAACTAAACTTGATTTTCAATTTATTTGTGATGCTATAAATATTCACTCAGCTATTATTTACGTCATTAAACTTCTTATCCTCTCTATTACTCTTGTTGTTCTCATTGGTGATTCACGTAATTATCACCCATTATTTACACCCATTCAGTTTTTATATTACCATCATTCCAAATGTTTGTCACTCACGCATCCTGTTCAATAGCCCCGCCCGTCAGTCCCACTCTTCACTGTGCCGATGCTCGCAGTACGCAGACTTCACTCCCGCTGGTGACTCTCGCCGCCACTCGACGCTCTGCTGGCTCGTCGTCTTCGCTGTCTTCGCACACATGGCCCTTAAGACCATGCAATTCTCTAGACTGCTGGCTCGGAGGCCCGTGGTGGCTTAAATCGCCTCACTAGCCAGATCTAGAAACCCTCTCCCTTCCCCGAGTTATGCTGAGAGAAGTGGTGGCGATGACCGTAACACTCTTGCGACGATAACCCCAGACACTTAATCCTTTCAATGACAGAAGGAGGCACGAGTCCCGATAGGCTTATCGCGGCAGCGGCACTCTGCCCTTGACACGTTGCTTCGCTCGCTTGACGGGATGGGGCAAGGGAAGCGATGCAGACCAGCAACACGTGTAACATTATGTTTATATAAATTATGTATGCATATTTGTATATGCGGTGTGATCCTGAAAACTTCAAGTACGAACTTTGTGAGATTATCCGCTATGGAAAAAGGCCTATGACATAACGCGATTATAGAAGAATTGCACTTTCGGAAAGTTTGGTCTACAACTGACACAACGCACAACAATTATAAATATAATAATATTCGGACGTGTTAGTTTTTCTTAGTACAAATTTGGCAACTGCACAGTTAAGTGTTTTCGCGGAAGTTTCTTCTTTTAATTAGAAGAGAGTACGTTCATTATCTCTGTGGAAAATTTCCAAATAAACAGTCTTTATGGCTGCTCTTATTCTTATCCATACTGTGTTTAACTGTAACAAATACCACAGAGCACGCCAATTAAAAAAAACGCATACTTTGTAACACGCGAACCTGATAACATTAATGGACAAGGCCACATAATAGACAAGGGAATGTAGTACTACACTTGGTAATTAATGTACATGTTACCGAAAGTATCAGATTCTTCGTAACAGACATCATTCTGTATCAATAACAGTTAGTAAAAGGTACAGGTATGTGTTGTACTGTCCCATCTCTCACCTTAACAAAAATATTATACTCATGATGAATTGTCGTAACAATATTTTAGATAGTGCTACATGGACGCCTGAGGGGCGTATCTCAGTTCGTGAGGGATGGAAGTCTTAATAAATATAAAATATCTAAATTTGATTTCTAATTCATTCCCACATCTATTATTTACAGCATTAAATTAGCTGTCTCCACTGTTACCCTTTTTGTTGCAGATTGAGCGCAATATTTAATGTCTATTTCGATTCTAATTAACGTACTTCTTAATGTCTCTGTTTGGTTATAGTCAATTAACTCAAACTCATCATTAACGCCCGTTCAGTCCATCTGCTGCCACAATTTGTAATTTCCTTCACTCGCGCATCCAGTTCAATGGTCCAGCCTGACAGCCGCACTCTTCACTGCTCTGATGCTCGCAGTCGTAGATGTTCTTCCCGCTGGTCACTCGTCTCGCCGAGCCCTTCTCTTCTCACTCGTTGTCCTTCACTCGATGCCGCAGCCACTCAACCATTCGACAACAACTCTCGGCCCGGAGCCCCGTCGCACTATTTACGCTCTGCTGACCTTGACCTGGGAAGTTTGACGCACCCTGCCGAGTCATGCTGGCAGAAACGAGGTCAGTAATCCAGAGCATTCTTCAGATGGCTCAAAGACACCCGACACCCAAGGTCGGGAGCGTCACGCGCCCTGATAAGCATCACAGACACGCTTTGTAAACATTCCTTTGACTTGCCGCCGCCGCGTCTCCGGTTGCAACTGATAATGCATGCGTCCATAGATCATTCAACTACTCTGCCCTTCACGTGCACTCGCTCGTGCGGGGCAAAGCAGCGAGCGCGTAGCAATAGTACCAGCGACAGTCGTAGCAGAAGGGGAAATTTTTTTTCTCTGGATTTCCCCGCGAACCGAATTCGGGAAGTTCGTATTTCGGCAGGTTGCACTGCAGTAATTCTCTTTCTTGAGCCGGTGTCCGACGTCTCGTATTTCACTGGTCGCTGTTCCCGCCTCCACAAATACCCGTTCGATTTCCGAGCACCGCGGGGATTATAATACTAGCAGCGACAGGTAAAACCAGGAGATATACGGCGAGTTTTGTGAGAACATCCCGCACGGTTGTTCTCTGCAAAAAAAAAAATGCTAATGTGATTTTCTTGGAAGTTGGGTAGCTATACACTATTCGCTGTTGAGTTCGTTTGAAATCTCCCGATTATAATCTACATTTCTGGCGGTTTTGCATTCTTCCTTTCTAGCCTACTGTCCGAGGGAAAGAAAGGGTTATGAGATTACTTTCCTGTGTGTGTGCGTGTGTATGTGTGTGTATGGGTGTGTATGTGTGTGCGACTGTGTGTGAGTCTGTGCGTGTTGTGTCCCCCCTTTTCAATTTTCGAGCGCTTGCACCGAAGTTCATCGAACTTGGTACACATATAATACTTAGTAAGGACACATGATTTTTATAGATTTCGACTATGTCAGTAACTTACTTTCAAAATGGCGGCCGTTAAAATTTTTTGGGTGATGTCATATTTTGCGAACCATTTAACCTATTTAAACCAAATTTTGTATGCCGGCAGAGCACTGCGTAAGCATTATATTTTGTGATAGCTGTCGTTGTTTTTCTGCCATTTTGGAAAATAGCACAAATTAAAAAAATAAATATTTTACTTTATATCTCGAAAACTATTGAACCAATTTTCACCCAATTTGCCATATAAGCAATACTATGGTAGACCGTGCAAATGTAAGTAATTGAACTTGATTAGTTTCTTATTTTCAAAATGGAACGCATTTCACGTGCTAGGTAAGCGACCGCCTTGTCTGTGTTATTTAAACAGCTCATTATCGCTTGCACTGACACGAGTCATGTAGATATACTGGCAACATTGCAGTTACATATTTTCATTTGATTGGTTTTCCATATCCTCGTGTTTATGGCTCTGTGAATAAATTTAAAACTCGTGTCAAAATGTCCTATATGCGATTATAGGCTGTTCCTGGTAAACTGAGCACTTTTGAAAACTTGTTTAAGATCTAATTGTATGCACGTTTTGTATTAATCCGCGTTATGCGAAATCAACACTGCCATGGGCCTCATCACTTAATTCATGCGTCGGACAAGTGGAACTGTGAAATTATTAGCAAAGTAAATATTTTACAAATCTGCTAGTGTTTAAATATAGATGCATTAAAAAAAAACAGAAAGCTAAAGAAATAATTTAAGTTATCACAAATGGTTAGCTGACACTTTCAATTCGACGTTAAGCCATGGAATTACTTTCCTTCCTCCGTTACCATCTTCACTGGGCGCATGGCACTCAGGTCACCCGTTATAATATATGCAGGTAGGAGCAGGGACTTTTTTTCTAAGGTTGATTTCAAAAGTGCTCACTTTATCGTAAACAGTCTTCATAATCTTGAACCTTACGACAACGCCTCAACGACTGAGGACACACATATGTTAAGGGCACCCATTATTTCACTATGTAGAGGGTCAGATTCCAATTTTACAAATATCATACTTATGCCCGGGCGCTCGAACCGATAACCCCGCGTACTGTGGGGCCGCGGTGGCTGAGCTGTTAGCCTGCTCGCCTCCCACCAAGGCGAACGGGGTTCAATCCCCGGCTGGGTCAGTCAGAATTTTCGCAAGTGGGAATCGTGCTGGACGATGCCACTGGTCGGCGGGTTTTTCTCGGTGATCTCCCGTTCCCTCCGCCCTTGCATTTCGGCGATGCTCCATTCTCACCTCATTTCACCCTCATCGGCTCTCAAGACCTCGTTGTTAAGAGCCACCCAAATCTCTCACCTCACCCGCGTACCGTAATCCGGTACGCACCCGAGTGCGCTACGGATAGTGGGAAGACCAATGGTAAAATCGCAAGGCGAATTTGCGTACGAGTACGTCGCACTCAAATTGCTAGGCTTAAGGGGCTTCCTTAGTTGTCCTTTAGGTCTTACTGTAAGCTTTTGCAATATTGTGAGATATGGCAGTTTGGGTGGTAGGAGTTATGTAGTTCTTTTGTGATCGACACAGAGCTCACTAGCGTATTGAACATGTACGGGACATTGTAAAAACCACAATTTACAATCGTCCACAACCGCCAGAAACACTTTCAGATCTCACAAGAGCTGCCCAGATGGAATGGGGCCTTCTTCCGGAAGATGAGATCAACACATTGGTTACAGGCATGCCTCGGCGTGCTAGGGACATGTACAATGCATATGGGGGACATACACTGTACCACGCTGTAGTGAAACCCCGCCCCCCCCCCNATCATTTTATGGTTCTTTCGTGTTTATTTGTCTCTGATACTGGTGAATTGTAATTTTTTTGTTAGAAACACTTCGAATTTCACGTTTTGTATCGGTACCGTTGGTAAATTCTTATTGCTGTGCTTTCTTTTATGTTGACGCGTGACGGGTCCATGGGATAGGAATTGCGCTGTATTCACACCCTGGGAAATAACCCCCAAGGAAGTCCCGCCGTATAAGAATTTCGGGGATGAACCTCAGTGAGAACGAAATAGGGTAAGTCCCGGGAAGTTAGCTGATATAAGCCCTCTTCGAAGGAAACTGGGTAACCCCCGGCCAAGAATAGTGCAGACGCAGCTCCCAGGAACCCCCGAGACCCTTGCCGCACCCCGCCCTTCACCCTAGTTTGAGCGAGCGAGTCGCTGACGAGACCGAAATCTTATACAAAAAACGTGCGAGTTACGCCGGGGAAGACCCTGTTTCTGTCGACAGAAATCGCTGACAGCCAATTTGAATATATCGAGAGGCAGGTTAAATTCAGGAGCAGCCAAGGTTCGTGGTCAGTCATTCAATGGTCGTCGGGCAGTTGTGATCATTCAGTTGTCGTCAGTCGCGAGCAGTCAGTCGTGGACGGAGAACGCAGTTAGGCGAGAGGCAGTAGTATCACCGGGCCGGAGTTCGGGACCGGCCCCAGGCAGTCAGTGATAATCAGTTGTTCACAGTCAATTGTTCGGGAGCAATTATCGCCAGCCGAGACGGGAGTAAACAGTCGTGTAACGAGAACAGTGCCGAGAATTCATGTGTAAATTCCCGAGACGAGTGGTAGCCTGAGTCCGAGTGGCGCCATTCCCCGAGAGACGTAGTCAGGCGCCGAATGGCGACGTCAGTCAGTCAGTGAGTCCATAGAAACGTCACCGAGGAGAGAACCCCGAGCCACAGCCGAGAATTCATGTGTAAATTTCCGAGACAAACCCAGTAGAAGTACCGAGAACTTATGAATTCATTTCCGATAAAGTAGTGGCAGTTTCCGAGGTGGAGAAGTCGAGAGCGCGAGACGAGTCGTGGTAGACGTCGACGTAGGAGAGGGGACGCGAGGTCTCCGACGAGGAACGCCAGCCGAGGTCAAAGAGAAATCACAAGTCCCGGGAAACCAATCCCGGACTTCCGAGAAGGGAAGCCGAGCTGACCCAGCTACTTCAACCAAAGGCAAAGACGAGTGGTGAGCTTCAGCCGCGAAGCGCCACATCGAGCGAGAGGGAGAGTCCAGCGGGACGTGGTAGGGAGTCAGTCGAAGCCGAAGGAAGAAGTCAGCTGAGTACAGCATGTCAACGAGAGCCAGTCCAAGGGCCCGAACCAGGGCCACTCAACTCATCATGTCTCAGCTACCAACGACGACAACTCACCGAAAGCCGCAGTCGCAGATAAGTAGAGAAACGTCTCCCTTCAACAACCTTCCCCGACACATAGTATTCGGCCCACCAGCCCTTCAGGCAAACGACTTGCAGTGGTCTCAGTCTCGCCAGTGTGTGTAATAACTATGTGACTTTCTGATCAATAAAATCCTGCTGTGTTAAATAACGGAGATTACGAGTATTTGTTTACCCTAAAGCAACATCCTCAGGTGTCATTAGTCTGCACCAAAATAATTTAACTATTATGAACTACTGACCACCCCCTGTATAACTAAGGTGGCCGAGTAGCGACAATGTGTATTCCAAATTTTTTGTGAGGTGTTTAAATCTTTTTTCAGGACAGGAATGAAAGTCGATATTTTGTTGCCCATTCATAAATTTGGTCATTAAAACATAAACGTAGTCTTTGAGAAGTGTCAACGTCGTGAGTAGCTCTCTGTTCACGATATATATTATTCTGTAAAACAGTTAATTAAACTGAAGCGACAATGCTGTATCTTTTTTGAACAGCTTTCTGCATTGAAACCTTTTATAATCCATTCACGGTTATTTCCAACTTTTCTGTAGCCCTGCTTAAGCTATACTTCCTGGATATTCCTCCACCTCGTGGAAGCAAAGCTTATTCTATCCTGAAAAATTACACTGAAGGGACAACGCACCGCATTCGTGCGCGCTCAGCGTAATCATATTTTGTATACGAACTATATACTAGTGCACCTTACCAATACACCTATTTTATTTGTAATTTTATCCATATTAGTTATATATAAAATATTATAATTTAAAATCAGACATAAATGGAAATTTTAATTTAATTAAAAATAAGGTAATTTTATGTTGACACGACCATAACGTGATTATCCAAAGGTTTGATACAAAAAGTGCGAAGAAACAGCGGATATACTATAGTAACCACTTACATTTCTGAGGACACAGAACACACGCGAAGCTTATCGCCATCGCCATGTTTCCTTACGATCGGATGTGACCTTGAGGAGTTTAATGATTGCTTACTAGGGATTCCCCTTCATGGAAAATGGATCACGTGGATATATTCTTCGGTTTTTTATTTTCGCTGCAGCGTGATTATCGACCAGGAGTAAACGCCGGAGATGTCGGACGGAGTTTTGAGGGCGGGGCAACGGTAGGAGGTGGAATGTTCGTGTTTAATCCTCTGGAGTGCCCAGCGACAAAAGAGGGGCGTCCTGCAGTATAGGATGGCGGCAAATTCCGCCAGATGTAAAATTCTGGGAAATATCGTCCTCAGTATTGCAGGGAATCTGCGCTGTGAAGTTCACTGTAAATTTTTTGTTTGTTTTTTTTATAAAGAATTCGCTGGGAAACAGTTGCCGAGATTATTTCCGTAGTGCTACAAGCGAGTTGAAGAAAATTTTACGGAACGTTAATGTGGAATGTGTAAAACTGATGTTGAATTTCGACAGTCAAGCGCGGTAGAACTCAAATTTATTACAAACGTGAAGCTACATTAACAGTTTTGTACATTTCATAAAACAGTGTATTGTTAAGATACACTATTTCAGTTGTAGAGTTACAAGAAAACCCGTGGCGACTAGTTTTAAGTTTCCGAATAATTGTTTGTAGAACGTACAAAAATGTTTCACTGTGTTGGTGCCATACTATAAAATGAGGCAGACTTGCATTATAGTAATTATCTGCACATGTCCCCAACACGAGCGTACAAACTGCTAGCAGGATTATGAAAATCACGTGGACGTGTATGTTTGTATACGTTTGATGTACAAACAGACTGTCGCTTGTTATAAAAATAATATTGTGCATATCTTCTTTGTATAGTCTATTCTCAGTATCTTCACATTTATTTCAATCGTACCTTTGAAAAATCACCCCTAGTATGGCGTGTTCCTTACGTTTGGTTAAATTGAACTTCTGTGTTTATTTTATCTATAAATTATAATATTTCATTTATAATCAGTATGAATGAAATCAGAGATACAATTTGTGTGCAGGTAATGCCTAGTAAAAAGAAGTTATCACGCGAAGTGCCATTAAACTGAATGCACACAAATACAGTGCTTTGTCCCTTTGATGTGGATTTCTAGACTTAGTTAAGCTTTGTTTTCGCGAGGCGGAGCAATGTCCTGAAAGTAGGAATTCAGCAGTGCTTCAGAAAATTACGGAATTGCTAACTGAGACAATTTAAATAACAATACCCACATAACGCCCACGTTTACGTTTGCGATGAGCCATGCTTTGGGCGCTAGAGCAGATGCTCCTAGGAATTCAACTCCTACATTCTTTCCAGCAACAGCACACGTGTGTAAATAGTAAATGAAATGATACAGCCCCTCACTGAAAAATGACTATCACGAATAACGAATGTGATGTACATAACTGAATTATTAATTTTGTTACAGTGCAGTTTGTAAATTCAATTTACAAAACCACAGGCCGCAACAAAGGCTTACCGGCGGAGCTTTAGTGCTCGTATAATGCGTGGTTTGAATATGAAATAATCAGTGTTCCACACGGTAAAAATTACTGTAGTCGTTACAACGAATTCTTTGGAAACTGCTTGCCAAAGATTTTGTTGTAACTCTAGGGATGAAATATTGTATATTCACGACACATTTGTTTTTTAGAAAACGTACAAAATAGTTTGTCAAACTTGATGTTTGTAACGAATTTGAAGTCGACAAAACTTGCTTGTTGAAACTCAACATTAGTTTCACACATTCCACACTAAGGTTTTGTGAAATGTAGCCTTCTTTGTTTGTAGTATTACATAAATATCTTTGGCAACCAGTTTCCAAAGAATATATTTTACAAATGTAAAACATTTTTAACAGTGGATGTAATCTAACCCATTATCTCTTGCGTTCCCACGCTGCGGATCTAGGGCCTTCATTCAAGATGATGGACAAGTGTTTTATTTTTACTAATCCATCATCCAAATTCCTCTTACCACAAAGAAAAACATAGCTGAAGCCTTATATTCCTGATTGTCTACCCTTCATCACCATGAAATCATTATGATAATCAACCATTCCTCGCTACGCCCAGTACTTTGGTAGTCAAGCGTGTTTAAAATCAGGGGCCACGGTGGCTGAGCGGTTAGACTTCTCGCCTTCTACCAAGGTCACTCCCGGATTTTCGCATGTGGGAATCGTGCCGGACGATGCCGCTGGTCGGGTGGTTTTCTCGGGGATCTCCCTTTCTCCCCACCCCTTCATTCCCGCGCTGCTCTATTCTCACCACAATCACCCTCATCAGCTCTCACGACCTCGCTGTTAAGAGCCGCTCAAATCTCTTAACTCACTCACTCTACTGGAAGCTGAAGTTTCTACTTTTTCTTTGCAACGCATATGTGCTTTACGGTTATAGTTTGGCTCTTGAGTATTTCCCTAGAGCCTTGAAAAAATTTTCCCTGAAAAATAAACTGGGTTTTGGTTGTTTCGGTGACATGGTCGTCTGTTCCACGCGAATGCGGTTGCTTTAGCGGGCGATATTTTCTCTGGGACATGGGAACGAAGACACGCGCATGCGCACTGCCAACTCAGGGCCACGCTCGCATCTTAGTCCTATCTCTGATGTAACAAGACCACGGTCATTTCAATCGTGTTATTTGTCGCGAAGGTACAGTGCCGGAACGATTCACCTTGGAAACGTTGCATCGTCGTTTCTGCCCTGGTAAAGGTTGTTCACGGTAAAGTGAGCACTTTCGAAATGAACCTTTGAAAAATGTCACTGCTCTTACCTGCGTATAATGGCCGCACTGAGTGACATGCGCCCCGTAAAGTTGGTAACGATGGAGGGAAAGTAGTTCCACGTCCTATCGTCTAATAAAATGTGTTAGGTAACTATTTGTGGTAACTTAAATTTTTTCTTTCGCTTTCCGTTTTTCTAATGCACCTAAGAGTAAAAACGAGCATATTTGTAAAATATTTACTCTTCTCAATAATTTTACTTTTACTTGACGAAGCATGAATACAGTGATGAGGCACATGGGAATGTTAATTTTACACAAGGCGGAAGGATACACAACTTGCACACAAGTAGATATTAAGCAGGGTTTTCAGAAATTCTCAGTTTACCGTGAACAGCCTATATATACCGCGAGTATCGGTCTAGTTAGTCAACGTCAAAAGATATATTATATATTTATACTTTTTGTTAAAGTGGAACTCTGAGGTTTTTTTTTTTTTTTAAAGCTTGGAGACCACACCTGAGCCATTTTTGCTCTGCCAAAGCTACATACGTGTTACACGAGGTCAGAGTGTGAAGTCCGAAACGATAAACTTGCCCCGACCAAGTGAAGTTGTGGAGGAGCGTTTTAAGCCGGTGCGGCGAGAGTTCAAAAGGAGCCGCAGGCACGAATCACCACGCTAAA
>NQII01001819.1:295465-330270 GCA_002778355.1 Clitarchus hookeri
GAAAGAAAATGTGATTTGCCGGAAACCAATTTATTTGCCTCGGTCGCTCTTCATACCCCGGGAGGCACGCGAGCTGTTCCGTCTCGCAGAGCAGAGAACCAGACGAACGAAGTCAGCGATGGCGCGGCGAAGTAAACGGATGGCTGCGGCTGACTTGAAGCTACGACTTCAGTTATACGCTATTCAGTATTGAAAGCCATCCTCAAGATATGCTTGCGTCCACGCTGTGTATTCTTCCGCCATACGTAGAATTAACATTGCAATGGGCTTGATCACTTTATTCATACGTCGGTAAAGTGAAACTGTGATATTAATATAAAAGCAGGCATTTCACAAAATTTTGCTTACTATTACACTTATATGCGGGGAAAAAAAACAAAGCCAAAGAAATCATTTCAGTGTTCACAAATGTTTATCTAACACATTTAATTCAACGTTAAAACACGGAACTAATTAGCCACCGTCCCGTCGTTACCAACCTTACTGGACGCGAGTCAGATATTGCGCCCTTTAAAGTACACGCAGGTAGGGGCAGTGATGTTTTTCAAAGGTTGATTTCAAAAGTGCTCAATTGGCCGTGAAACAGCCTTTACCAGGCGGTAACCGTGTCTAGCAACTGCACAGCAGATGAGAATATATCTTGTGAAGTGCCGTAAGAAATTTTCCTTACAAGCTCGGGCGCAAGCTTCCGCGCGATGTGCTACTCGAGCCCGTATGCGAGCAGTTACGGACGGTTCTTTGGGATAACCTACTCAACGTTAGTTGCCGCACGTGTAAAGACGAGTGCATTTTTCCATTATTTTGCTTCTGCAACTGTGGTTCAGGAACAGTCTTCGCTTGCGACTTACTTCAGCACTCTGCGTTTATGCACATAGCCTGATAGTTACGTTGTAATAATTGGGGAACTTTTGTGTGAAATAAACACGTGTTTTTACCATAATTTTCACGCAATGCTGTTTTAGAACCAGTGAACATTTTCGTATTATTTTATTTACTATTTATTCGCGTTAAATGGTCTTACGATCTTTCTCAAAACAAACTAGACAAAACGACTCTACCACCCTCTATCTGATTGGCTAAAATTTCAACCTTGTAGGAAACCTTCCATCGAAAGCTACACAAGACCAGATTCAAAGTCCGTGTAAACGGCGAGTAGATGGCCAAATGTTCCGCAGAACCACTCATACAAGCGGCCATGCAGGCTTGCGTGTAGTCGTCCAAGGAATCTTCCATTGCGTACCAACCTGGGTGTTCCCTGAAAGTGGCATGTCCCGCTACAATCCCACGTCCAGGGTTGCTCCCATCAATAATGTACTCTTGCGTCTTATTGGCGCAAACAGAACCCCGTGCAGGGTTGTAACTGCTTGCATGTGTGTGCAGGTTCCCTTCGTCTTCAACCACGCAGTTCATCTCTTCGTCAATGACACCTCTAAACATGATGATCCACAGATGGATGACTGACACAAGAGACGTTTGAAGGCACTTCGCCGGTTGCCCGGATACAGACGGTAAGGGAATTAAGTCATGCCTACAGCATTGAGTCAGACTCTCCTTCCAAGCGCTTGCTTGATTAAATAATCATTTGCATGCCTCTATCAAATTTTTTAGTTATTTTTTTTTATAAATGTGCATGTGCAGAAATGTGCGCGGTTCATGTAATTAGATATGTTAATTTAATTAATTCGATTTTATACTAAACATAATACATAAGAACTCTAACAGTTTGCAATTAAGTATCTTCTGTGGCCGCGTAATGTTATCTTCTATTAATACGTAAAGAATTTGTTACGTGGCAAGGACAACCAGCGCATTTCACATAAGGCATCGTTGTCTGGAAGCGAGCGAACTCAAGTCCTACTGAGGAATGTGACCTGGGTAGATGAAAATGTGTTTTACGCCATTACACTAAAATAAACTACTGTTTGGGTAGAACATTCTTCTTAGTATGCAGCCAAATAAATCTTCTTTGCTGGCGTCACAAAACGCGTAGTCGACTTAACAAGACACAACTGATGAACACAGCTGATTTTGGTTGTGCCAACAGACCAGAGTGTTGAATCGACTACTTCTTATTGTTAGGGCCAAAAAAATTTTGCTTCAATCGAAACATCTTGTTTAAGTAGCTATTTAAAGCGGGATTTTCAAGCAATTAATTTTATCCGTGTTAATCGCCTAAGCATCGATCTGCATTAACTTGGAGGAAAAATGGAGGGAAGCAATTTAAATACCGGTTAGAGGACCGGAAGTGCTCTTAACGTGCCCGCTTACCTAACGCTTGAAGTGCACTATGAAGTGTCTGAAGACACTCGAAAAAAGAAACTACAAAATGCGTTGGTAATACGTTTTCATTGCAAAAAAATTTACAGTTCATGTTGGACCGGAACAAAACTCTCGATACGTTTCGCATATTACAAACTTTATTTTGAAGCTCTTCTAAATAGCCTAAATAAGCTAAATTTAATACCCCACGTGAATATATGTAACATTTATATAGAGAACTGCTGAATTGAAATTTTCTAAAAGATTCCTATCAGTAGCTGTGAAGTGTTGCCGCATAAATTCCTATAGTAACACGCGGCGCAACAAAAGCCTGCGAGCTAGTTCAGTGTCTAGCACGTAGAGGGCGAACATGGGGTATTTGAGGCGCGTGCCATTGTCTGTTTTCTCGATGACCTTTTGTTAGTATCTCGTCATGAATGATGATTACGTTGTTTGCGTTGTTAAGAGACTAGACATCCCAGTCGTTAGCTTCCATAGACGCAGAGTTATTATCGTGCACGAGGCATTCATATAAGGCTCGTTGGTTTGTGATCAAATGTCAAATATATTACATATTCATGGTTAAAGTCGAGAATATACTTTAATCTTGGTTTGCAAGTATTTCACAACAATTCTTATATAAATTAAAATGTGATAACACACGTTTATTGACAGTGGTAGTCAAGGCGGCGAAAGGTGTTTATCAATAGAGGGTCAAAGAACAAGATCACTTTTCTAAAAAAAAATGCGTATTTTACTAATTTTTTTAATTAACTGTCCACGGTTACTTCCAACTTTTCTGGAGCCCTGCTAAAGTTCTACTTCCAGTTCACTTCCTTCGCCTCATGCAAAGAAATCTTAACTGAGTCTAGAATGTTACACCAAAGGGACAACGCACCGCATTCGTGCGCGCTCAACGTAATAATATTCTGCATACGAACTATAACTTACTAGGCATTACCGACACACCCACATTCTCACTGTTTTTATTCATATTATTTATAAATTAAATATTGTATATGATAATATAAGGTATAAGTGAACGTTCGATTCAACAAAAAATAAGATACTTTTGTTTGAATACAAGTATAAAATGCTTGTGATAAATAGCACATTTCTGAAACAACCAACCACGTCAAAAATGGAGTGATTTTTCAATAGTTTTATTCAAAAAGTGCGAAGAAACTGTGAATAGACTATATTAATGTTCTCGTGGCGAGTCGGGGACAGCGGTATTCAGGATGTCGGAGTCGGAGTTGTCGGCCATGACGTGACAAGTGCGGCTGGCGGCCATGTTGGTCGATGCAGTCCACCATATTGGTAGGCGTCACAGCCACCGTCCGCCATCTTGGATGTTCATCCCCCCGACATCTCTATATATAAGTACAATAAAAACTATTCTAATAAAAAATATTTTTATAAAAAAAATCTCAAAAACTTATAACAAATTAACACCCAGCACCCAACCCTTCACCACCACACCCCTCACCAACCCTAACCCCTTCAACAACCCAGTGACCCCTGACCTCGATCCATGACCTTGACCCTTGACCCATGACCCATGATCGTGACCTCTGTGAACTTAAAATTAAAAATCGTGAAAAATGTAAAAAATTCTTAAAAATCGAAGAACATGTGTTACCCGACCCCACACCCTTACCAACAACCCCAACCCAACTCTCCTTTCCCCTAATTAATCATTAGCCTTATGTGACAGAAATTGTCCCTCCACACATGCCAATCAATCAATGGTATAAGCCCATTGACCGCTAAATTACGACTTTAACACATAAATTGCCAGTATTGGACACTATAAAAAGTGCTAGTTATTTCCTTTTTCTTTTTTAGCTTCTACTATAGTTCATTTCATATAAGAAGGCCACATTCTGACAGTCAGTTAGTGGCAACTTAATATATTCAAAACAACTAACGTGCCATTTACAAAATCCTGTATCAGCTGATGCACGAACGAACAAAAGTTAATAATACGTTGGCTATTCTGAGAGCAGTGCCGAAGCACATCACACAAGCACAAAATACGCGGATAAGAAAGAGTTCGTAGATTAATTAATACATTTTATTTTACGTGGTCATAAAACAGCAGTTTTTAGTTTTAGAAACAAAACTTCGTGATAAAATATTAATATATAGGTGTTCAAAATGAGATGCACAATAAAACGATATGTATCCAAATGTGCCGAAAAAATCCAAAGTTTCCAGACTTTCAAACCAGGTGCTGCTATCTTGTGAGTTAAAAGCGCACCATCTGTTGCAACATGCCCTTCCACGCCATCTGGCATCCATATCCCGAACTACACCCAGAAACAGATTATAGTTTTGTTGTTTAAAATAACGTATTTACCCGCATATACAAATGGTTTTATTTTCCCGCGAGCTCTGTATAATTTTTAAAGTAACATATATTTCGTGTACCGCGTTTACGAACGACCCTACACACGTCCACCAAGCTCCGTTTACGAATGCAGCGCCACCCAAGCAGTTCACCAATTGCCACACGGAGCAGCACCTCCTGGACGCGCTGACTCGCCACATCAAAGCCTATTCTTGACACGCCTGTTGATGGCGAATGGATACATAAACGAAAAGGCACGGCGATTGTCAACTGTCAAGAATGTGGCCTTCTTATATGGTACACAGTATACCAGAGAGCTCCCATGTCGTCCATTTCCAAACATTTTTGGCAACTCCAAACACCAAGTATTTACTGATAATATTTTAATCGAGAAAAATCGCAAAAAAATATTTAAAGATTCTACAAATCGAGGAAAATACAAAATTTACCTCACACTCATCCCACCACTGTCACCTCACTCCCTCCTCACCAACACCCGTCCGAATCATAACAAATCTAGAAAAATCGAGGAACATATAACTTTAAACTTACACCATCCCATTACCCTCATTTCACCCCTTTCCCTCCCCTCCTACCACCACTCAATCATAAAAAAATTGAAAAAAATCTCATAATACCGAAATAAACTAATAAAAGTTTAGGAAAATATTACATCACTGACTTCGACACCCATGTTGGATGTTGGTGACCTTAACCTTGAACCAAATGACGAACTCTGAAAATAAAAAATCTCTAATAGTAACAAAAACATTTTAAAAAAATCGAGTAAAAAATTACATACCTAATACGAAAACCCAAGTTGGATGTGTGACCCTAAAAGTTCTATTCTCGTAAATACGGCAGAGTACAGCACAGCCACTCCCTGGTGAGACGATCAGCAGACGTCTGAACTCCCACCTCTATATTTCATTGGCTATGTAGCCGATCAATCTTACTACCCCCAAAGCGAATTATTGACTTGACAAAACACCTCACATCACTCTAATTCCCTCGCCAATTACTTACCATAGCTCAGCGACCATAAACATTCACGCATGTCACCATCTATTCAACCGATCCCCTCCCACCCGCCATCCCAATCCACACGCAATAACTCGCAATAGCTCGTCCCCTCATCACCCACCTCTCCCTTTCTCTAATCGAAACACGAACCGGTTACTGCTAAAACAGCTAGAATATTGGTGAAGGTCAACCCACCATACCACGCAGCCATACCACCCGTCGATGACAACCAATCTCGAAAAAGTCGACTAACATGAATGATCAGGCCAACTTACCAGTTGCGGAAAATTCCCGAAAAATATTCCCCAGTTAATGATTCGCCTAATAGATTTCAGCCGGATTTTTAATCGACCGGGGTAAGGCATAATACTTCAGATCCTGCCACAGTCCCTCATCCTACACACACTCGTATTAATTGGATCTAAAAACAGACTCTCGCAATCGATTGTACACACCACTGAATTAATAAGTCGTTCAGAGAAGCAGAACGGTCTGAATAAAAAATTAAATTCTCACATTATTATATATACATACAATTTGTTTATTTAATTATGATATACGTTCTATCTTTCTAATGCTTTCATGCCTTCGATCTTTGCGTTTCTCAGATGTCTGCAAATCATGTGTAGTAGCCAACGGTCTCATCTGATGGTGAACGGTGGCTGTGACGCCTACCAAGATGGTGGATTGCACTGACAAACGTGGCCCCTGGTTGCACCTGTGACGTCATGGCTGACTTCGACATCTTGAATCCTGCTGTCCCTCGACTCGCCACAAGCACACTGCTGACTATAGCATTTGCATTATAAATGCGTTACTGTTAGTGGCTGTTTTATCGCGTGCCTGTTGGTGTATTGGGGGAGACTGAACTTCCTCTTGAAAATTATTGGGACGGGAAAGGGTACAGGAGACAGGGGCCACCTGGACTCTACTTTGTTCCTTAGTGTCACCATATTGTCGCGGCTTGCAAATGGGTTGGTTTGGTTCGTGTTGAATTTTTGGTGGTTTTTTAATTTGTCGCTCAGCGATGAGGCATCAGTAGCGGCGAGGCTAGTTATCGGGATTGAGCCGTCGGTGGTTCGCTGGGCTTGCATTTGTGCGAGGTGGTTTCAACTCCCCGTGGGGTCAACGCCTCTCTGGTGACGTAATTGTAAGTCCCGCAGGCAGCCGTCCGGCCTGCCCAGTGGTTCTGAGTGTCCCTGGATGCTGGACACATCCGTGATCACTGCACACAATTCTGCTGACCTCAGCTGGCGTGCGAGGTTCTCTCTGGTCCGCGATGCAAGCGGAGTTCAATTCGGGCGACCGCGGTTGAAGGATGTAGTCGCAAATTGCAGCTAGTAAATTTGGATGCAGAGCCTTCCCCCCCCCCAACATAGAGTCGTTAGTTTTGCCATATTTTGGTTGATTGTAGTGTAGTGCAACCGGCCGTATTGTTTGTGTTGTGTGTAAGTGCTTCACCGACGAGGAATCAAGTGTGACGGCATCAGGAAGCAGATCGACCAATCTTCGGAATGCTGGGAGCCATCTGGGGGCTCACTGAAGCCCGAGGACGCGGAGACGTCGATGAAATCTAAGCGCAATTAATGAGGTCTTCATTTTAAGTTATTTCATAATTATTTCAGTAACGCAAGATAAATTAATTTAGTTTGTGCCGCAACCTACGGTGAATTATTTATGTACGGTCTGGAGACTCATCTATGCTCTCAAGGGAAAGCTTGCCCCCTCCTACCCATAGTAATAGTTTTGTTATACTCGAATTAAAATGGCTGAAGAATCTTAAATGCTACGAGTTAGCCATTCACTGATGTTGAAAAGTAAGGAATCCTACAGTGAGCTGGTTCGTTGAATCAATTAATGTTTTATTTTTTTCTATAAGCTATGGCGATAAATTATTTTAATAAATGGAGTAACCGTATGGGTAAATGAATGGGATTGGATCGGGAAGATATTATTAACGTCCCCCGGTGTTACGCCTGAAGGTTTATGAGGGGACAGCTTATAAACGAACTTATGACCTAACTTAAACTAACACCCACATGCTTTACATAGGATTCGAACCCAGAACCTTCCGCACCCCAGATCGGCGGGGCGCCAACCCACTGCGCCACGGGAGATCGGCTATTGGTCATGGAATGACCCACATTTACCTCCCGCATAAATGCAGTGTTTAACCATAAGCTAAGGTGGTGTTACTTTTTTTTTTTTTAGCGAGTGTCTAGCTGTACTCCCAATGCAGGGTGCCTGCTCAGATGAGGCGCGTAGAATCATCCCTCTGTCGCAAAATGGGGTGGGCTCGACGTATTTTTGGGAGATGAGGGGCTCACACCCACATTACAATAGTGCGAATCTTTTGAATTTTCTTTGGAAATTTAATTTGTTGTCTCCTTACCTCTTCCAAATGTTTTCGATAGTATGAAACATTTTTTAACTTAAGTTACTGTAAATAATCTTTAAATTTGTAACCCTTATTTAGACTACCTGTAAAGTAAATGTATTTTATATTTATCTTTGTAATGCGAGCAGATTTAATTTCCACATCTGTATAGTAGTGCAGGTTCTGTCATCATATTGTAGAATTCGTTTCTAAGGTTCTTTCCAAATGCCCATCGTATGGAATACTGGGATCTAAGCAGTTTGTGGTTTAAGGCGTGCTCTCTGTTGTAGCTTACATCACAACTTAAACAATTGCTGAAATTCTGTCTTGTTTAATTAGATGACGTCAGTCAGTGCTCAAAGATGGAGACCTCATTAATAAAATAAATAAACATAAACTGAATCATACTTGCAGTGGCGTTTAAGTGATAAGTGATCCGGCACACGTGATTCATTCCTTTTCGCCTGTAACCAGTTACAAGTAAGTACTTAAAGCACTCGCTTCATTTTTGTGCGCTTTCATATGTGTCATCCCTTTGCTTTTGCCACACAAGGTAGTGAGTGACACGTGGAAACAAATCTTTGGTTTTGCATGGCAGGACTTCTTTGAGATTAAATTCCAGCGAATTCCGAGCTTGACGTTTCAAGTCAGTATAACTTTTAGAAATGTATTCAAGTTTAACAAGTTAAGTAATTTTTTCGTCTTATAATAGAAAAAAAAATGCAAATTTACAGCGTCTGAACATTTAAAACAACCGTATAGTGCATGTTATGGTTTTCAGGGGAAAAATATAACTAATTTTTGCTAGCAGTTATTTCTAATTATATTGGAAACGTGATTACATGCACTGGCGTCTCTTGAGTTTTCGAGACGCAGTTAGTTTACTGGGTAAAATTTTCTTTGTGCTCGTAATTAAACAAGTTTTAGTAGTATTGTCAGCGTCAGTAGACGGAGAACTTTTTGAATGGTGGAATTAAATTGCCTGCCGCAAAAATCTGCTTGCAAAATTGCGCTCGACGAACGAATGGTTCTTCAGCTCTTTATCTGAAAACAAACTCCTCCAGTGAAAAACTGTAATACCTTCTCTTGCAACGTGAAGTTTTCAGCAACGGGGAGGAGGACACAAAAGAATACTGAAATATATTGCACTGGTGGTGGAAAATTGCGAACCGGGAATGTAAGATTTGGAAAGAAATATGAGGTTCCTCAATACGACTGAAAACTGCGTTCTTACTTATATTTATTTCCGAAGTTTGGCGATTGTAATACTGTAAGGGAGGTCTGAAAAGATTTCAATAAATGCCGTGCTTATTAAAGAACTGTAGTGAAAAAAAAGTATAATTTATTGGAAAAGAAATTGTTAACATCATCAAACAACATACTGTACCTTCCTCTTATAATTGAAAAGTTTTGTCTAAATGGAATTATTTCATAAGGAACAGTTGACAGTGAGACATATCCTATTTCGCCACTTTGATGGGACTATTGTTATCTGGTTTCCTATTTGCAAGCACATACTTTAAATTCAGATTGTGTTGTTTCAGTCTGAGTAACAATATTAAATGAAAATTCAAATAACTCGTTTTACTGGCTAGTGATTTGATCGATTGTAGTGTAAGACTTGAAGCAGTGTGAACCAATAACGGAAAAAAATAACAAATCTCTGAAACAGACTCTTTCAGAAACCATCATTTTCAATGTCAAAAATGTTATCCAGATTTTTTTTATTGATTAAAACGTTCTCTCATAGATTTATTTACAAAGTCGAAGCAGTGATCATCGTACACGTTTTATCAAGTTATAAGCAGAAATGACAATACCCTATTTATAACATTTCATTTTACAATATATTAACAATTTTCATCTCACAACAAATTGTAAGATTTTCCAAAGAAAACTGCCATTCACTGCATGTTTTATATGCTTATTCAACAACCAAACCCCACTGACGAGAAACGAACTTAGACAAAAGAGGGCGATAGAGATTAAAACACAAATCAGCTCTGTTAAACGTTTATAAATAAAGCCCTGACAAGTAAATTACTTTCTTTGGTGGGAAAACTGATACCGTTGAGAATTTATATTTTTAATTAAATAAAAATGTAAGTTTTATTCATTGTAATATTTTACTCTGCTCACATGGGAGAGGCAAAAAAAAAAAAAACAATAATTAAGAGAAGTGAATGCAGCAACTTGGAGAGAATTACTCGTTATACATTCTAGAAACATTATTGAATTTTTAACCCTGACTTGAATATTACTAGCCCCTTAAAACAAATACGTCATAATTAAACCCAATGCCCATTGTACGACTGTAAACTCTTTCAAATAAAAATTATTCAATTATATTTTAAATGCCGTATAATACCGTTTCATATACATCAATCACGGAATCTGAGAATGGTCAGCATCCACATGGGTTAATAACGCTACAAGCATAAGAGCTTAAAAGTAATACATTTAGAAATAGGTAATCAATATGATTTTGAGAAAAAGGCTATGTTGCAAATCTTATACTTTCAGACGGATTCTAAAAATATTTTTTTAAGTTATTTCGTATTAAGTACCCCTACATTATGCTGAAAGGCTAAACCTATCTCAAACTTACAACTACGCACGCTTTCAGTCGTGATTTACCCGGGAATCGAACACAGAATCCTTCGCATCGTTAGGTGACGGGAGTGGACGTTGGCTTTTCGAACGCAAAGCACCATGAAAATGCTGGAAACTGAAGTTACATATTTCCTACTGTCATGAGTGACATATTTGTACTTAGACATACCATTAGAAGAGTCGCAGGTGAGTGGTAAAGTCACAGACGCCGAAACTTTTAATTCGTGTTTAATTCTCGCTCCAAAATAAATAGTTTTTAATTTTTTGTTTTGAATCAAAGTAACACAAACATGCATAACTAAAATTGAGTATTTTGGGTTATCTATTTTTTTAAACCCGAAGTACAGAAAAGTAATTAGAGTTTCCGTGAATTTACGGAAAGTTCTATGAAGTTTACGAAAGTCCGTTACCGAAAAAGCAACGTGGCCACATTAATACGGAGAGTTCTCGAGAATTTTTACCAAACCTTTCCTGTAAAATGATAGAACATTTTTTAAAGGCGTGGGTTTGAAATGGTTAAGGTATGGGGAGCATTGATAAGAAATGCTTGAATTCATTGGAGCCAACGTTTCCGCATATCAGCTGTACATTTCCGTAAATACTGCCGTGCATACACGAACATTTTGAACAGGGCGCTTGAAGGGAAATCCCTAGTAAACATTGTCATACGTCTCAAGGCCACATTCGGCCTTAAGGAAGCGCTGAGGCGGCGATGGGTAACAGAATAAGCAAGCTCCGTCTGTGTTCTGTTTTCTCGGAATTTCAAGCGGTCACAATTGTGTTTCATACAGTAATCTGTTCAGAAGAGACACGGCACTGTCGCTATAGTATAAAACACTGTTTCACGTAAGAATAAATATCGAAACACGGGGCTACATACATCGATTTTTGCAGTTTTTGACATGTTTCAACGACCACATTTACGTTTCAGTGACGACATTTATGAATGGGCAACAAAATATCGACTTTCATTTCTGTCCAGATAAAAATATACATTGAAATATTCCATAAGTTTTTAAAAATTATAAAGACACAACTGCTTACACCCATGTGGCAACTAGGGAGCCCCCTTAATTTATATTTTCTGATGTTGCAAATAAGATTTTTTTTTGCAACGTACCGTACTTGAACTGACACAGCGCTCGTTTCATTATGACAACAAATAAGCTGTAGCTTTGTTTCCGGCCATTTTTATGTGAAGCAGCCGTGAAGCCGAGCTGTAAAGCACATTCGCGGTCACTTCCAACTTTTCTGAAGCCCTGGTAAAGTTCTACAGCCAGGCTATTCCTCCGCCTCGTACAAACAAAGCTTAACCGAGTCTAGAAAATTACACCGAAAGGATAACGCGCCACATTCGTACGCACTCAGCGTAATATTTTGCATAAGCTATTTCTTACTAGGCATTACCAACACACGTTTTTTTCTGCCTGTTTGTATTCATATTAATTATAAATTAGATATTAAAATGTATAGATAAAATGTAAGTAAAAATTCAATCTATCCAAAAATAAGGAATTTTTATGTTAATAAAAGTATAAAACGCTTGTGATACACGACATATTTAGGAAACAACCAATCACGTCATACATGGGCTGATTTTTCAAAAGTTCGATTAAAAAAGTGAGAAGAAACCGCGAATAGAATATAGCACGGATTGCGAATCAGTTACCCACAGGAAAGATAATTGGACACTGAATCTCGCAAAGTACAGGAGTTACCAAACATGCCCTTCTTGTGAATTATGCGCACGAAATTTATGAACACTGGGTCTGAATCGGTTAAGGCGGCGACAAAGTTGATCTTATATATCGCGAAGCAGCTGTATAGGTTTCTCACGGTTATTTGAGGACTTTTGAAATCAACCTCTGGAAAATGCCACTTCCCCTAAACGCATACATAAAATATATTTTAACGGACACGCCGACGGGATATGCCCAGTAAAGTTGGTAACATCGGAGGGAAAGTAGTTCCACGTCTTAACATTGAATTTAAAGTGTTAGACAAATGTTTCTGGATATTGAAATTACTTATTTTGCTTTATTTTTTTTTAACGTATCTAAGTGTAAGAATGAAAAAAATTCGTTAAATACTTAATTTCTACATAGTTCCACAGTTTCAGTTGGCCGACGCATGAATAAAGTAATCAGACCCGTAGAAATGTTATTTTAACATATGGCGGAATAATACACAATGCGCATACGAAAGTGCTCAGTTTACCGCGAACAGCCTTTTGGTAATGCCAGTGTAGTTAACACGTTTCCCTCGACTATGCGAATGACGCGGGCGTCATCAAATACGTCTACGGACCTGCTTATCTCGCTGAATTGCGCAGGGTATTGTACACAGTCGGCGTATTCCTCAGCGCGATGCTGCCGTAACCATAGACGGAAAAACTTCTGTCAGTTTTAACAACATAAAGAGCAGGGAACTCTGTAAAGCGCGGTGTGGTTTCGCATTTCATCAACACGCTACAGCCGAAGCACTCTTTTTAATGACCTTGTTTGACACTCGAGCATTTTTCTTTTCCTCTAACGAACGTGAAACACACGGCACATTATATTTCGGTCGTAATGAAATTTGTTTGAAATTCAACCTTNCCACCGCCTCTGGTTATTTCGCACGGAAAAATAACAGAGGATATAATATGCCTGATATACTCCGGAAAATTAAAAACAGCGACGAAATTCCCTGCCATTACGCCCTCGGGTGTGTTTCAGTTAGTTTACGTACAGCTTGTGGCAAGGGACGATCCGGGTGTTTACCTGGAGGGATTTAGGGAAACCACGGAGAACACAAAATCAGTTTGAGGAGAACCGGGAATCGAACCCGCGTCCTCCAGACGCGAGTCCAGTGGCTTACCGCTGATCTGGCCCGCTCGATCTCAGTTTGTCGGAGAGAGCGCGAAAGTGCTACAGCACGAGGGTGTGTATACCCGTCGCGAACTTCTGGTTCTCTCTGGAATCCACCAAGTTCATTACAAGCTGTAAGTCGAGGTTATTTTAGACTGCGAATAGATTACATTTTGTAGGTTCGCCGTGTTCCAATGAAAGTGTGACAGTTTCGGCCACAGTAATTGTTAATCGGAATAACTAAGAAAATGTGGTTTTTAAATTAATTTCACCGGTAAAATTGTCTTGAAAATTAGAAACAAGTACAAAGCAGTTGTATGCTCATACATCCCCAAGCATTATAAGCGCCACTTAAAACTTTCACTTGTCTTCGTATGCTTTGTTTGCTTACCGAAAAGAAAGAGCATCGTCAAACACTGAGAAAGAGTGTGTGTGAGAGAGAGCAAGAGAGCGAGAGAGGGAGAGAGGGAGAGAGGGAGAGAGAGCAAAAGAGCGAGAGAGGGAGAAAGGGAGAGAGAGCAAGAGAGCGAGAGAGGGAGAGAGGAAGAGAGGGAGAGAGAGCAAGAGAGCGAGAGAGGGAGAGAGAGAGAGAGCAAAATAGCGAGAGAGGGAGAGAGTGAGAGAGGGAGAGAGAGAGCAAGAGAGCGAGAGACGGAGAGAGGGAGAGAGAGCAAGAGAGCGAGAGAGGGATAGAGGGAGAGAGAGCAAGAGAGCGAGAGAGGGAGAGAGGGAGAGAGAGAGCAAGAGAGCGAGAGAGGGATGGAGGGAGAGAGGGAGGGAGGGAGAGAGAGCGAGAGAGAGAGAGCAAGAGAGGGAGAGAGGGAGAGAGAGAGCAAAAGAGCGAGAGAGGGAGAAAGGGAGAGAGAGAGCAAGAGAGCGAGAGAGGGAGAGAGAGAGAGCAAAATAGCGAGAGAGGGAGAGAGTGAGAGAGGGAGAGAGAGAGCAAGAGAGCGAGAGAGGGAGAGAGGGAGCAAGAGAGGGAGAGAGAAATAGAGAGAGCAAGAGAGGGAGAGAGCGAGAGAGGGAGAGAGAGAGCAAAAGAGCGAGAAAGGGAGAAAGGGAGAGAGAGCAAGAGAGCGAGAGAGGGAGAGAGAGAGAGCAAAATAGCGAGAGAGGGAGAGAGGGATAGAGGGAGAGAGAGCAGGAGAGCGAGAGAGGGAGTGAGGGAGAGAGAGAGCGAGAGAGGGATGGAGGGAGAGAGGGATGGAGGGAGAGAGAGCGAGAGAGGGAGAGAGGGAGAGAGAGAGCAAGAGAGCGAGAGAGGGAGAGAGGGAGAGAGGGAGAGAGCAAGAGAGTGAGAGAGGGAGAGAGAGCAAAAGAGCGAGAGAGGGAGAGAGGGAGAGAGAGAGCAAGAGAGCGAGAGAGGGAGAGAGGGAGAGAGAGATCAAGAGAGGGAGAAAGGGAGAGAAAGTCCTCGCTCCGGATAATGCGAAAGAATGAGCTCTGGAGAGATTATTCCTTATCTAGAGACACGGCTTTGAGCTATGAGAAGAGAGTCTGTCACCAAGTGGTTCGGAACCCGCTGCAATCATGGCGGTTTCTGCGCCTTCAACAAACCTGTGCATTATCGTCGTGTCTTTAAAAAATAACTGAAATGCATTAAAAGCAAAATGAACATTAGCAAATTGTTGGACATTGATCACTTTTTGAATAGAACCGTTTTCAAAATAAAGCACGGCCGGTTTCGCGAGATAAAATTACTCTAAACGCCGCTCTGATGTACCAACTTAACTTTATAGTAAACTAGGAAAATTGATTACCTTAATTAACGTCTTATTATAAATGCATTATTTATATTGGTGCTCATAGAACTAATTTTTTGTTTCATATTTTCCTTTGAAATAACAACTGGCGTAAAATCTTAACAACTATGTTTTTATTTTTTTTAATTTCACAGTTAGTTTATTAACGCGCGTGCGCTAGCGATTTAGAATTTGGCATATTTAAGTGTGTAGGACACACTGTGGTCAGAAATAAGAAACCACGAGAGAGTGAAGTAAGTGAAGAGGTTTGGGCGGCTCTTCACAGCGAGATATTGAGAGCCGATGAGAGTGAATCGAAGTGAGTATGGAGCAGCGTCGGAATGAAGGGGCGGGGTGAACGGGAGATCCCCGAGAAAACCCGCCGACCAGCGGCATTGTCCGGCACGATAAGGAACTACGAGAGTATCCAGTTAGCCACGATCTAAATGTGAAATCTGGGAGAAAGATATCGTTGCAGGTACGAAATAAATTTACTTGAATTAGCGTTTTGTTTCCGCTGAACGATATTTTGTTCACACAACTAATCTGCTCTTGTTTGAAAAAAAATCCGCATTTGTTCCTTTGAACCGAATAAAACATTTAGAAATAATTTACTGAGTCGATCACCTATTTGGTTGTTCCGTCATCATCCACAAGTGTTTAATACACACAGCCATTTTACAATTACTTTGAAATAATCAGTTAAATTGCTGCGACGAACTTTATAAACGTCATGAACGTTAAATTAATATTTTATTTGGAGTGAACAAAAATTTGGTTTGTTGGAAGAGAATGATAGGTTTTAGGCCTTAGAAGTAAAGAACAACTATAATGTTGTCCATTAATGCCGAATTGATGGTGGCAACAGAACCACCTGAGTCCAGTACCACTATTCAGTTATTTGGTGATTGAGTAATCGGATCAATTAACTCGATAGTATGTTTGTATTTTCTGTTACAAGGATAACAAGACTGGCAGTTAGTGTATTTAGTACAACAACACACTACTACAAACAATTCCAATGAAAGAATTTCAACAGAAAACAAAAACAGTGGAGACGAAAACTTGCAGTAATATTTTTCCTAACTGTTGTTTGTTTGATCTTGTGAACATGGAAACGTTACTAGCATGGAAATAATCACCTTGTTCGTAATCATTTTCGCACACACTTGTTCCGTATTCGAATATTGGCCAACTTCTGTGTATCTTGTGATTAAAATTAATACTCCACTGTTAAGCACACTCGTAAATCCATCTGCCCCAGTCAAACCACGCACGTTTGGAGTCACGAAGAAAAACAACCGAATAATTTTATATCACCGACAAAATTTTTAATTGCTACTATGCAAACAATTCATTTCGTTACCCCAGAGAAGTTTTGTTTCATCAAACAAAACATTTCTTCATCAGAGAAGTGATGGAGGGTGGTCTTAAGTCACTTCTTTCCGCCATGTTAAGTACGAGTGCGCTCATATCCGTACGTGTTGAAAATCGTACTGTTAGTAGAAATGCTGTATTTATTAAGAGGAAGTCAACAGGAAGGAATTGGTTCAATACATACGTATAAAGGAGCTCTACCAGCATTTTCTTATAAGGGGATGAAAAACCACAGTGGAAAATTCGCTCTCAACACTGCCAGCCGGCATTAGACCCACAAGCTACAGAATGCGAGTCAACTATGGCATCGCGTGGCTGAATACGCTTGGAGATTTCAATGTCCTTAGAACACTGCTACGTGTCTTGTCGTTATTTTTACCAAACGTTAACTACACCTCCTGGAATATTTACATGTGGTGGACAGCTCCGGTGTGTCCTTTGCCCACTTATGGATAGTAATTTATGGATAATCAATAAAACCGTATGAGACAATACATTACCCACTAATACTTTTGAAATCCTTCCACTTAAAAATATTGTTTATATGACAAGTGATATTTAGTAGAGTTATTGTTTGCGTAAAAGGCGAAAAAAATGTTGAGATTTGTAACAGTACATGGAAAAAAGAGATGTTTTTTGAAATGTACGTATGCGTGTTGAGGACAATATATTAATTGGATTAGTAAAAGTTTGACAGAAACGACACTATGTGGGGTGGGGTAAAGGAAAAACAGAAGCCATTGTAACGTATTATTATTTTCACATTATTTTCTGCATGTCACTTATTCACGCTTCTATTATTTTCATTATCTTGTGTTTCTTAATATTTCTGCTCACGTAATTAACACAGTAGACGTTAGAATATTTATTTGATGTGCAATAATATAATTACGAAGGCTTTTACCTGCGTAATTACCTGCATACACCCTGATAAGTTCTTCTCAATGCTCTACTAATATTCCTGGGTACGAACATCCGTCAATTCAAAGTAAAACACTTTGGAATTTTTCCATTTATAATTAAGGCTAGTGTCGTGTGCTGACAATTACCTGAAAGTTGAAAATGTTTAGTTTTCTAACTACTTTAATTCTTATCAGCGCATTATAAATGCTGTATTTATTTTATATAATGATTCAATTAATGCAGTTCATTGTTCTATTATTCAAGTATTAAATCACACTTTAATGTCCCTGCTTTGTGTTCCTTTTAATAGCGTGTTGGAAATATTGTCAGTGGTTGTATGTTTTGTCTATTTGGAGAGTAGAGTTGAGTTCCGAGTGTTATGTCTATATTTAATATGCCGCACGCAGTCGGCCATCAACTTAATCCATCAGTGAAATTGCTTCACTAAAACCACCTGCGGTTTTCCACCGATTGTAAGTGAAGCCATCTTCGCTGATTCGAGTAGGTAGTTGAATTTCACTGCGAATCAGTCTATTAGAGTATAGTTCAGAAACAAAACATCTCCTTTGCTAATGTGGTGCAACGAATAGAACCGAAGTTAGACAGAATCATGCCTGGCTAGTCTTTTAGTTTTGTGGCTGGACGTGTAGTAGGTGGGTTGAATTTTAAGAATGGGCGTCCCGCTCCTATACTGATTCCTTACTAATCGATAGACACTTGCGAAATTCACATTGTTATTTGGCTGGAAACTAAACTCCAAGATGTTGTATGTTGTTTTGACCGTTGCCATTGGCAGACAATTTGTGCGGCTCGTCCCAAGGACACTCTGAGACAATAGTAAAGACTCGAAGGTTGAGCAACCAATCTCCAGTAGGCTATAGTTGCCCCACACGTCATGTGATAGCCAGTAACCAAGGACACTACGAATGGCGCTCAAGTAGGCATAGGGAAGTGAAGTCTAGCCTGTTGCCAAATACAGTCACAACGAGAATTGTGTACGTCTTTACTAATCGAGCCACCAAGACAAAGTTGACCAATAGAAGGAAAATATATGTATTATAGCGCATTATCGAAATTATGTACCTAACTTTAAATTGTATGTCCTTCCTTTTCGTGGGGCCGCGGTGGCTGAGCGACTAGCCTGCTCGCCTCCCGCCAAGGCGAACCGGGTTTTCGCATGTGGGAATCGTGCCGGACGATGCCGCTGGTCGGCGGGTTTCCTGGGGGATCTCCCGTTTCCCCCGCCCCTTCATTCCCGCGCTGCTCCGTACTCACAGCAATCACCCTCATCGGCTCTCAAGATCTCGCTGTTAAGAGCCGGCCAAATCTCTTCGCTTCACATTATTTTAGTTTTTAGTCTTGGGATTGTTAGAACAAGTATTCACTTCACATTTAATGCAGTTTAAACCTACAAACCGGGCGCTATAACGGCTACGCGAAAACGAAAGAAAGACGTAAAAACCAAATTAGGACTAAATGTTAATGTTGTCTCGTGAAATGGTTTTATAAAGGATGAAACTGGCATTAAAAATACATATATTTTATGGATTTTATTAATTCATGCGTTATTATTCCATTTGATACACGTTGTATAACTGATCCATAAGTCGAAACAAATCAATAAAAACAGTGAATAAAAGGGTTGATTAATCTGTGTAAAATGTCACTTAATCAATAAGTGAAGGAACACTGGCATTTTTTCATTAATTCGTCAGTTAAAATGACTGAAATGGCTATTGAATACGTCAGGTGCCGATAACTAATTTAAACAGTGAAATTCTCACTGATTAAGATTTATAGTGTGAGGCATATATTCCTCAACCGCCATTTTGCGTAAGGCTTTAAGATAAGAGACACTTTGGAACTGCAAGCAACAGCCATTCTTAATTTAGTAGGGGAAAATGACGTTTGAAAGCAAAACTGTGCAGATTTATCGACAAGTGAATGTCGGGATTACCATAAACCTTTAAAAAAAATGCATTTTGGAAAAAGACGATGAGAGATGTTTTGGAATTTAGCGCCTCAAATATCATGTGCAAAAAATGAATTTTGGAAAAAGTGGGCAAGAGATGTTTTGGAATTTACCGTCTCAAATAACAGAAACAAAAAAAAAAGTATTTTGGAAAAAAGTGAAAAAGAGATGTTTTGGAATTTACCATCTCAAATAACAGAAACAAAAAAAAAGCATTTTGGAAAAAAGTGAACAAGAGATGTTTTGGAATTTACCGCCTCATACATAGGTAGCCCTTGATACGTTAACACATTGTTGGTCTGTGAAATGCTTTTTCTTAAAAATACAGTATTCTTTAAGCGAACTCGTGTTAAAAGGCTTACGACGAAGCTGTGCACTTTTACACAAATTATGCGGCTCCTTTGTGCGCTTAAGTGCGACGTTTACGATCCTCCCTTCGTCACGGGGCGTAAACAGATGTCTCCGAGTTTTATGGCGCTTAAAAGACGTAAAAAGCAAATTAAAGGGCAGCGCCACGCTCTGAAACGAACAGAGAACATGACGGTAAAATATCACGTTTTTAGTGCTTCGCTCGAAATATCCCGCGTTTATGGCGAGGCTGGCCCGAATTTCAGGGCGTGCCGTATATGCGGACTAAAATATAGGATATTGAAAAACAGTTTGCTGTTATTATGTCTTTTCTTTGCAAAATTCACATTTTTAGCGCAAAAATAAACGGCAAAGCGCGAGGCTGGAGGAACAATACGCAAACAGCAAATGTCAGTTAAAAAGCACGAAATACTTCTTAGTGTTTTTCTGACTAGAAAACTAATAACACACGTCAGTAGTTAGTCGAGAAACTTAATTATAACGAAGCACTGAAGGCTTTCGGAACTGTTAATACAATACAGCTTGTCAATGCAATAACGTTGCATATTTTTTTGTTTTTTTTTTTTCACCAGAAGACACGTACGTAGACGTATAGGGACCAGATTTCATTATTTCTGTTGTAACGATCACAAATGCTGATACGTCGCAAAGTAAAAATAAAAAATAAAAAATTTATGACGTTGGTTATTTTTCAACGTGTAATGCATTGGACGGTCGAAAATGTCCTAATTAGTTAATGAAATGTCAATATATGTTTACCAGAAATAATATTGCAGAATTGGCAATACAAATACCATAAAAAACAGCAATGACCAAAATATGATGCATGGTTATGGGGAAAACTTGCCATGCTCGGTAATAACTTCTCATTTAAACCCAGATTACCTTGGCTAAGTATATGTATTTTATATTATACTTATTTTATTTACATACAAGGATTTATTCTTTTCGTCCAATTCACATTTCTTTCATTTTTATGTGTTTATTAAGTATTATTATATATCATTACATCTACAATGTTTCCAGTAAATTAATCTCAATGAACAATTGTAATCTTTAAAAAAAATTTTTTTTTGTTTTTACAAAATAATTCGTAAATCATTTCAATAGAATATGCGCACTATAAAATCACAAAAAAATTATTCCAGATGTTGGCTGCTGACACTATAAAAGTGCTACGGGCCTCAGAGCCGGGAGTTGATGAGTGTCTGGAGTTTGGGTGATTGCGCAGCCTTGAGCGAGAGAAGTGACCAGCGGGAGGAAAAAATCTACGATTGCGAGCATCGGTACAGCGACGTGTGCGACTGGCAGTCCAGCAGACTACTGGACTGGACGCGTTGTAGTGTAGGACATTACAAATTACGGCAACAGACAGACCGAACAACCGAGCAGATATCGAGAAGGATTTTGTTTAGGGTTGAGATGGACATTGAATACTGCACTCGCGGACAAATAAAAGGTAATAATGAAGATATATGTAAATAATATCTGTGTGAATAAATTAAAAGTATACTTAGTTCTTTTATTTTTATTAAGACCTTCGTCCCTAACGAACTCTGATACGCCTCTCAGGCGTCTTGTAACAGTGCTATTCCGTCCTCTTATGGTGCAAGTTTTCCATTCCTACAAAGTAGTACTCTAAGTAGTTTCGCCAAAAACCGCACATTTCGAACATGCCAGAACGCGGTTTCAGCGCCAGACGGGCGACCGCCTTAAGTTGAACTTTATATCTGAACGTAACGTGCCCTGCTATTGCCACATACTGTTGAAGCACACAGAGGCGAAATACCCGCTTATACCGCGGACTACAGCCACAATCGCCAGGAAAATCGCGTCACTGACCACCAGGACGTTGGAACTGGGTTTGCCAACCAGCATCTGTTAAACTATTCGCCAGCCGGCAGCTTATCCAACATGTGACATTTCGCAACATGCTGTCCGCGGGTTCTTCGCGCTTTTTGATCAAACCTTTGAAAAATCACCCCATGTATGACGTGCTTGGTTGTTTTCTAAATATGTCATGAATCACAAGCGTTTTACGCTCGTGTTAACATAAAAATACCTTACTTTAGTTATATTAAACTTTTACTTATATTTTTTTCTATGAATTGTAATATTTTATTAATGATTTATGCGAATAAAACATAGTAATAACATTTTGCATAAGAACTATTTCTTTCTAGACATTGCCAACTGACCTATATTTTCCCTGAGCGCGCACGAATGCGGTGCGGCGTCCCNTAACATTTTGCATAAGAACTATTTCTTTCTAGACATTGCCAACTGACCTATATTTTCCCTGAGCGCGCACGAATGCGGTGCGGCGTCCCTTTGGTGTAATTTTCTATACTCGGTTAAGCTTTGGAATATCCTGGAAGTAGAACTTTAGCATGGCTTCAGAAAAGTTGGAAGTAACCATGAATGTACAATAGCCTGTCAAACGCAAGGCCCGTTCCCAGAGACTCACGCAGCCAATCAGAGAACGGGTACGCCCAAGTAAAAGGAGCCCACACGCCATTTCGTCTCCGCGCACTTACGACTGTGTACTATTGGTCCAGGTGGTTGTATTTCGCACGGCTCCGTCCCTGAACAACCCGAGGTCGTGAGAGGAGCCTCGTCGCATTTTGAAATGTGACATCAGTTGCGCGGATAGGAGCCTTACCGCACTGGCCACGGATGTGTGGTCCAAGTCGCTGCACGCTAAATTACAGCCTGCAATGCAGGTGTCTGTTATCTCGCGCTGCGCAGTGTTCCCTCTTTCTGTCCTTTCTGCCTCTCTCTACCAACATCTGTCTCTTTCTGTGTCTCCCTGTCTGTCTCTGTCTTTCTCTGCCTCTCTCTCNTTTCTGCCTCTCTCTACCAACATCTGTCTCTTTCTGTGTCTCCCTGTCTGTCTCTGTCTTTCTCTGCCTCTCTCTCCCTGTCTGTCTCTGTCTTTCTCTGTTTCTCTCTCCCTGTCTTTCTCTGCCACTCTCTACCACCATCTGTCTTTTTCTGTGTCTCCCTGTCTATCTCTGTCTTTCTCTGCCTCTCTCTCCCTGTCTTTCTCTGCCTCCCTCTAACACCATCTGTCTTTTTCTGTGTCTCCCTGTCTGTCTCTGTCTTTCTCTGCCTCTCTCTCCCTGTCTGTCTCTGTCTTTCTCTGCCTCTCTCTCTCCCTCTGTCTTTCTCTGCCTCTCTCTACCGCCATCTGTCTCTTTCTGTCTCTCCCTGTCTGTCTCTGTCTTTCTCTGCCCTTCTCTCTCTGCCCGTCTCTCTCCGTCTCACTGTCTCTCTTTCTCTCGTGGCTTGCTCCAGTCAGAAACGCAATACTGGCTGCAGTGCGTAAAGTCTCTGNGTCTCACTGTCTCTCTTTCTCTCGTGGCTTGCTCCAGTCAGAAACGCAATACTGGCTGCAGTGCGTAAAGTCTCTGCCACGATGGGAGATTCCTCGGACGACTTCAAGCAATCCTGCATGGCCGCTTGTGCGGATGGTTCTATGCAGGATCTGGCCATCTGCTCTAAGTAGTCCTCTGTTTACGGTTTTTATTCTTCTATTTTTTTTTAATTACAGCGACAATACTGTATGTTTTCCTAACAGACTTGTTGTATTAAAACCCTATAGTCACTGCTTGTAATTCCGAGGAGGCAAAACACACGCGAAGCTTGCTTATGCTATTTTCTTTCGCCGTAGCACCGCTTCCTCACAGCCGCTCGTCGCCTTAACGTGTTTAAAGTATTTCACTACGAGGCGCCTAAAATTATTGTTTGCTTCCGGATACAGCACATTCGTACGCAGTGCTACTGCTCTATGCTATGGATGGGGTCCATGGTATGCCTTCGTTCCTGACGCGAGGCTACACTCGAGCGAGCGTGATTGATTTGGAGATATTTGGGAGGTTCTTTAACAGTGAGATGAGCATGGAGCAGCTCCGGAATGGAAGGGCGGGGGCGAATGGGAGATCCACGAGAAAACCCCGCTGAACGGCGGCATCGTCCGGCACGATTCCCACGTGCGAAAATCCGGGAGCGACCCCACCGGGAATCGAACCCGGCTCGCCTAGGCGGGAGGCGAGTAGTTTAACCACTATGTCACCGCGGCTCCATGGGTGGGGAGGAGACGGGAGTACCCCAATTTGAAACCGGATCCACAGGCAATTTCAAACCAACAAAATCGCTGACCGTTTAGTTCGTTGAAGCGAAGGAGCGTTGCAATGCTAGCCAAGTCACTCGGTAAATACATAGCAAATTAAAAAGATACAGCAAATAAGCGAAGTACTCCTCAATTATTTTTAAGTTACTAACTTAGTCTGAGTAATTTTAATAAGGGTACAAAATTATTTTCTCTTGTTAACAATAATTACAAATTTATCTCATGGTAATAGAGTTATCTTTGCCCGATGCGCAAATGCTAAACAATATATATTATTTTCNTAATTACAAATTTATCTCATGGTAATAGAGTTATCTTTGCCCGATGCGCAAATGCTAAACAATATATATTATTTTCAAACTGTGTGTATTAAAGCAATTATCTCAATGGGAGTAATTTCGTTATTTTTCGTTATTCAGGGAAAATATCTGTTATTTTCCAGCAATACGGAAAGATCTGAAACCATCGGTAATTTTTTTTTAGTGTGATGAGGGGCATTATGGCAATGATTAACGCGAAATCGAAGCTTTATTACGCGAAATTCGCTCGNTAATTACAAATTTATCTCATGGTAATAGAGTTATCTTTGCCCGATGCGCAAATGCTAAACAATATATATTATTTTAAAACTGTGTGTATTAAAGCAATTATCTCAATGGGAGTAATTTCGTTATTTTTCGTTATTCAGGGAAAATATCTGTTATTTTCCAGCAATACGGAAAGATCTGAAACCATCGGTAATTTTTTTTAGTGTGATGAGGGGCATTATGGCAATGATTAACGCGAAATCGAAGCTTTATTACGCGAAATTCGCTCGGACTCATCGTCGAGCGACGTCAATTCCCGACTTCAACGCGCACGCAACGCACTAGTCCGCGCGCGTGTGTTTGCACACTCGTCGCACCGCGTGAATAATTCACCGCCGTCCCGGGCAACGATAACAAGGACTAATCTGCCTCGCAGCACAGCATCTGGCGATGATGTAAACTATTGCGGTGTTGCCGCTGAATCGGGCGTGATTCATTTTGTCGCCGTCGTTTCGCATTGCCGGGTATAATGGCCCTTGGGGGGGGAGGGGTGGTTGGAGCTGGGCTGATGATCGGGCAACCAACCTGTAATGGGTGTAAGGCGACGGGGAAGGGCTGAAAGTGCACTTGGTGAAATCCGGTAGCAGATCCCGGCGTGTAGGGAGTGTACAGATTCAGCACCCCAGAGNGCTGAAAGTGCACTTGGTGAAATCCGGTAGCAGATCCCGGCGTGTAGGGAGTGTACAGATTCAGCACCCCAGAGTGTCCCGCTGGTGAAGGCCTACGTGATGGTCACCGGCCTTTAATTGGGTGTGAGAGCAGATCGGCGTGAGGCAGTGTAACCTTCTTACTGGACCTTCAGCCTGACCCAACTGTTGGTTCCGGTGCTCTTCGCCCCGGCTGACGAGCTCCGGTGGTTCCTTCTCGACCTCAGGGAAGGGTTTCCCGCTGTGCTGCTGCGTGGACCGAGACATGGTCCCTGAAATGAGGCAACTATGCGAATATATCACCTAGCGCTGCCCAAGTCCAGCTTCACCTCCCCGAAAGGCCAGGGCCGGAAATACGATTGAAACTCCGTGGCTGACGGAGTGAGGACGGTAATGGGCTAGTGGTGGCCCCGCCAGTGCACTGGCGATCAGCCACGGCGAGGTCACAATCGGCTCTCCAGAGGCTGCATATGTTCCTCACCTGCGGTGATTGATGACCCGTGAGCTTAGTGCACAACCCCAAACCGAGTCCTTCGGGTAGATCTCTGGGTGGTGGAGCTCCGCAGAAGGGACTTTCTGGCGTCCTGGAGGAGTTGGTCTGCTTCGGGTGAAAACTCAGTGTGCACGGTATAGTCGTGGAGACTCAGGGGATCGGTGTGAAGCCCCGGCCATTGGCCGAGCCGATCGGGCATGGACTCTGGGTGGCATTGGTTGAATCTCCCGCTGGGAGGAGGCCTGGAGGCGGGTATTTGCCTGGAAGGTTGCAACGGCGGCACGGGTGTCCTCAGTAGCCGGGGAGAAAGAGGGTATTCCCTCCCACTGAACTTCCATGACACACAGTGCTAGGTTTGGTGATGGGCTCTTGTCGCCCGAGTGACTCTTGGGGAAGCAAAGCGGCGTGTCGCCGGCCCCAGGCGGCAGTTTCGAAGGGTTGTTGCTCTTTAACGAAAAAACGACGGTCTAATCCGCCTAGTAAGAGGACTCGTTTACGAAGCGCGTTCGTAGAGGTTGGATGGTCCTCAAGGTGGCGCGTGCAGATTCAACTCTGTACGATGCTGTTGATGGGTGAGGTGGTACCCACGCCCACCCACCGCGATTGGAAGGGGCGTAATCTCCTTCTATTGGATTGCATTTCAACTGCAGCCAATTGAAGCACTGCGGTGCCAATTATCGTCTGGGTTGAGACTTCATGGGACTGGCCGGTGTGCACAGCATGGATTACTCAAACATCAGAAGTGGGAACATAATGCCTGACGTGGCTTTGGGGCTGTAATNGCCGGTGTGCACAGCATGGATTACTCAAACATCAGAAGTGGGAACATAATGCCTGACGTGGCTTTGGGGCTGTAATAACAACTAATGCTGGGCTCTGTGCACGCCGCTGTCGCTCCGGGGTTACACTCTCCTGTTTTACCTTACAGGCACAGGCACAGGAGACTCGGCTGCCCACACGCTGTGCATGGTACAGGTAAAGATGAGAAGCCGGGTTTAATAGCACCGCTCTACCGTTCTGAGAAGAAAATTTCACTTCGTTCGAAAGCTGACCCAAACTCCATCCCTTCCATTTACACTCCACGAAATTACAGAAAAGTACTGCAAAACATTACTAAGGAATCTTCTTAAAGTTATAGACGTTTGGTCTTTTTTTTCTTAAATAACATACATTCCAAATACTTACACAGAACCCTTAGAAAATCTGCTACTAGTTTTTTTTTGTATTTGCAGTCTATAGAGAGAGATTTTGAAGAAGTGTGTAATGTTCGTTGTGGGTGTTTCCAGCGTGGGTATAAAAATATGTCTTGAAGAATTCTAAATATTTTGTCTTGAAGCTGGATTGGAACACTAGTCGGGAAGTTCGACGTCCGATGCTCGCATCACTTCTACCATACCGTGATACCAGGACGGAGTGTTAAGGCTTGGCTTCACCGCTTTTGCATTAACTATTCGTTTTCGTGTCATAATTTCAGTTTCAGGAGTGTTGTTGTAAATGCTTGATTATAGAAAATTTACAAATTACTACTTGTTTGATACTTTTGTATCTAACTTGCAGTGTGTGTTATTCCCTGCTTGCAAAAATGGAGGAACTTATTGGCAAAATGTGTTCTAGACTTTTTTCAACTAGCTGAAGAGAGACAATTAAAATTAAACACAAAAAATTAAAACAATTCGTAAAATGTAAATGTTCGATAATCGTTCATTGTCATTGTATAAACGTAATAATGCAATGCTCAGCGAAGTAGAATAAAAATTATTTGTGCGGCCTTCATAAAATAAATTAAAATTTGAATCCTTAAATATTTGTGTTTGCCTGGTAAAATAATGGATTACGTTTTAATGGGTGACCATTATTACACTCCAAGTAGTTGTGTCGGAAAGTCAAACGCGAATGACTTTAAATATTTGCGTTTGACATACGTGACTGTGAACGCCACAGAGAAAAAAAGGAAAGTGCAAAGCGAGAATGCATTTGTTCATGAACGTTTTTGCACTAGATTTCATTCACCAAACGTAAACTTCTGTGATATATATCGCACGAAATATTCTGAAAGATACTTTCTTGCCTANCTAGATTTCATTCACCAAACGTAAACTTCTGTGATATATATCGCACGAAATATTCTGAAAGATACTTTCTTGCCTTTCCCTTTGCTCCTGAATTAAACAAACAGGAGTATATTTACAGAAATTATATTTGGAAAACCACAATAAAAATGATATTTGCAAGTGTGCTATAGAATTTCGTTTTCAGGAATCGCCACATTTTATTAAAGATTCCAAAGTGAACTGAATATCGCAGAAATGCTTGAAGAGATTGTGAATTATTCTACGCGTTTTGACGAAAATTAAGTTTAATTCCCTCTCTCGTATACATTTATGAAGTTTCCTTTCCAGAATGATATATTTTAAAGATTCGTAACGAAAATACGCGTTTTGCCATTTTTTTTATTTCCGCTTCCCCGAGAGAGCTACTGAAAGTAAATACTTCTTAAGCTCGTCAGGATTAATTTTTTTATCTGAAAAAATTTCGGCGTCTTTAAATCACTCGAATATTTTCATGGCTTCAGAAATCTTCTTTCACAGTATTACGACTTGAAAAAAAATTTAATATCATCTTCATTTTACCCGATTGNCATGGCTTCAGAAATCTTCTTTCACAGTATTACGACTTGAAAAAAAATTTAATATCATCTTCATTTTACCCGATTGTTACTTCTTACTGTATATTATACGAAACTCTGATTCCTGAGGAATTTGTTAAAGTGAATTGAAAGCCTGTTATACAAGTTGAAATTAAAATAGTAATACGCGCATCTTATTTCCGGTGTCCTTTGTCGACGGCTCTGTAACCACAATCTTTAAAAAAAAAAAAAAATTAAAAAAAGAAAAAGTATTGCTGCGTCGAGTGTCGCCTAAACGTATACTCGTATACTTTCCATAGCGAGAACATCACGGCCGTTACGTTTATTGCAATAGAGAACATATTGTATGTAGTGACCTCGCCATTTCGAAATAACAGGATGAAATAATTCAATTTCAGGAAGCGTTGCGCAGTCGATGTATCACATTTTCTGAGGAGGAGGTACGATGGAACATTTTACGCCCTGGCTGCGGCGTGCGAAGAAAACGGAATGGCTTTTATGCGGCATCGTGCGTTTCCTGCAAGTAACGGCACGCGCCCAAAGCCGTGCGATAAGTTAAGTTGATCCCATGTGCCGATTACCTATTCGAATTCCTGAAAATGAGCGTGCTTACACGTTACGATAATAAGTGTAAGCACTCTGATAAAAAGTATAGTATATAAATTGAAAACCCCGCTAACTAGTAGGTTCGTTTTTGTAAGCCAGGCACAGGATTGATGGGAAACTACTAGTGTCTCCGGTCGTTACGCAAAAGGCGCTCAAGAGATGTGTCTCCTTTTCTTGTCGATATTTGCCAAAAGAGTATTTTAAAGGGATCCCTAATATTTTATTGAAGGAAATTTTTTACAATGAAAAGTATAGTCACCCACTCTAGTTGTGAATGTACCCTATCAGTGTGTTTTCATATACGAAAACGTCACTATTTTTCTATGTTGTACGGCTCGAAAATAACTAGTAATCCCTAATTCTCAAGATGTCTGGAATATTGAATTTGGTTTTATGCGCAAAAGAAAGTAGCCTGCGAACATGTTACTTATTCAAAAACCATTGAAAAATCTCCTTATAAAGTGTTTTGCTGTTTTTTTTAAATATACCATGTATCAAAACAGTTTTATAGTTCTGTTCACATAAAATTATAATATTTTTGGTTAAGTTGAGTGTTTACTTGTATTATATATATACGTTATAATATTTCAATTACAATTATTATTATTAAAGCAGAGGGGAAATATGTGTGTTGGTAATGGCTAGTAAGAAATAGTTCTCTTGCAATACACCATTGAACTGCATGCTCACAAATTTGGAGCGTTTTCCCTATAGGGTAATTTTCCAGAATTAGTTAAGCTTGATTTGCGCAAGACGGCGCAACAGCCTGAAAGTAGCTCTTTATCGGGGCTTCAGATAATTTGGAAGTAATTAATGCACTATAGGCGTTTTCAATTAGAAAATTATTTTGCTGTTCGAAGAAATGTTTCTGCGAAATAACAGTCCCGTGAGACCAAACTGTCCGAGAAATGTCCTGATGCTCGTCGATGTGCGAGTGTTGGAAGACGGCGTGCACTTTTCTGCGCTTTTATCTTCTTTTTATCTGGAGTTGCTTGTGCCTTGATCTGCCAGTTCTCGTTTTCTTGCTGGCTTTTTCACCTCCTTCCCTTGTCTCCTCGTCTCATGCGAAGAACACGCGCCGAGATCTCTCCTACGGTTCAGATATCCACATCTCCCTTTTCCTCCGCCAACTCCTTTTGACCCACTTCTAGGATCGCCAGATGTACTTTTTTTTTTTACCCGGAACAATTCAGTTTTTGCTCGTTTTGTTCCGGACACTGCTCTTGTCCGGACCAGTACGCTGCAATTTCTTAACCCGCCCGGTCCCGCATTAACGTCTGTGTTTCAAATGCTGCAATCGCGTTATTTTTTGGTACGCGCTGTACTTGTGTTCACCCTCTGTCTTGCAAACAGGGAACAACGTGCTGATTGCTCGATGATAGTGGGCATTAACCATTCATGTCGGAGAGGTGTAAAAAATTCCACAAATCTTATTTTCCGTACAAAAGACTGAGCAATGAGGCCTTGTTGAGTACAGTACTGATCATGTGTTCACTCTTATGCAACGTGGCCGCGATCGTAGACACGTTGACTGAGCGAGTTAATATTTACTGCACGACCTAACAAAACTTAATCCAGTTACAAAACTTTTTATCGATCGTAACATTATTTTAAGTAGCTATTTTTTTTTTCTTCAAAGCATGCTGTTGGCATTTCGACAAGACTCTGCCCTCTGCGGACTGGATCGTTAGGAAACATCGGAAGAACTCCAATCATCAGAACATGGAAGGGCGATCACTTACCGCACGTCTGCTTGTCATCTCGCAACTAATGAGCGACATTTAGCTGAAATTGCGAAAGAAAATGTTAATAGCGTGATTGCGCCAAGAAATGCGAGAGGAAAAAAATAATAATCTTAATCACAAGAACTGGAAAAAAAAAAAAAGTGTTTCGAAACATTTTATGTTGATACTTCATACATTTTTTTTTTTTCAGGTCTCAATGTACTTTTGTCAAGTTTAGAACACCTTACCCACCATTCTAATTCTCATAACATGTTCTTCCCTACAGCAAAACCCCTNTACTTTTGTCAAGTTTAGAACACCTTACCCACCATTCTAATTCTCATAACATGTTCTTCCCTACAGCAAAACCCCTATAAAATTTTTCTTTGGCTAGAAATCAATAATACAATGGATACTAGATACTTATGAATATCACAGAAAGAAAAATACGCACACATTTAGATATTTTACAAATTGCAGCATTTCAAGAAAACCTCGTACCTACGATCTCACAGCCTACTTTCATTGTAAAATTCTTTGGTCGNTACAAATTGCAGCATTTCAAGAAAACCTCGTACCTACGATCTCACAGCCTACTTTCATTGTAAAATTCTTTGGTCGACACCAATAAAATTTAAAACCAAATATGACAGTTGTTAACAATTACAAATAATTTATGAACCTACCATAATTTTAATAATGCCCCAAATTTAACAAAAATCTATTACTTTGTTACATTTTTTTATACAATTACATTTTTCCACCAGCAAAAATATACTTAAAACCCTTAAAAACATTCCGACGGCATACTAATTCGTAAAATTCCCTTTTATACTAGATTTCTTCAATATTAAAAATGTTTTTCTAAAAGACTCCCATATTAAAATATACCTATCTGACAGTGTGGACTCCTCAAGACTCTGAGAACCAAGTACATCTAACCCTTGAGAGCATGCCTATTTATTTCAAAAACCACTTCCACACCCCTGGTTAANATATATAGTTAGTTAGATAGCTCTGAGAGTAATACGTCTAGGGTTTTTTATTGGCATCGAGAACATTTTCTCTCGTTAACTCAACTCTTGGCAACAAATGCTGACGTCGCCAAGGAGTAGCCAATAGCGTCCAAACATGCCAGTTCGTCGTCTAACCGGCCCGGAACGTGGGCTCTCTCGGCCACGGACTAAAGATGAGGTAGAGCGACCTCGCTGGCTGCGCACAACCAGTCTCCGTGTCCCAACATTGCCAACACGTCTGGCAAGAACGGCGTGGTTCGGATTTTAGGTTAGAAAACTTATATGTAAAGAAATGCTTTGAGGTATGCGCATACTTCCTCTAACCAATTTGTGTTGCAGTTTGATCAAATTCGAACCGGTAAAAGTATTTTATTCTTTTTAATAGTGCTTGTCGTTTAAAAATTGAGATATAGACAAACACGTTCATCATTGTTGACCGCTTGGCTTTGGCAGACGTGTTCCGTTGGGTTGATGCGCAGAAGACGAACAAGCGGTCTACCTCACCTTCAGTCTACGCTCTCGGCAGTCTGAGTCCTCCGACTATGCTAGAGCTGTCACCATGCTGGCCGGCTCGTCAGCATGCCGAGGCCCATTTGACGCCGGACGCCGACTTGCCGCGCGCGCAGTCTCATCGCAGCTGAGGTCGCAGACATCGAGTTCTTCAATGGTTGTTGCGAACGATTCGTAAAAGGTGGCAAAAACGTTCATCGTGTATAGCTGAATTATTAATAACGGGCAGGCGGAATTATGGCGTGAAGAATGACGTGACGCGACCATGAGACGAAAAACGTATCGTCTCAATTATAAAAATTACGTTACTTAAATTTCGTTCGCAATCCCAAAATAAAAATACAATACTTAATTTCAGTTACATAATTCAAGTGTAATTAAAAAACTTTAACACGTAAATATATTTTTTCTGTAATTAACATAAAATGGGACGAAACAGAATTTCATGTTTTTAATTTAAATATGAATCATGTCAATTTTTCGATAATAAACATTTGGTGATTTTTATAAAATAGTACTGGCAGAGAAAAAAAATTCTTACTATGGCATGTTCAAACAATACAGATTCATAGTATTTAGATTCCTATCAATAACACGTATTATCTAATAAGTTTGGCTGATTAAATATTTGCCTCATGCATGTATACTACACACATCAAAAAAAGTTTTGTGCCACCTGTAATTTGGTTGCTCGTGGATAGTGACAGCCGACTTTCCCGAAAACATTTCACGGCCAGTTGTGTTTCATATCACTTTAGCTCGGATGCCCTTTCGTGGTCGGGTGGTTTCCGTGTTACGCGCCTTCAGGTGTCCGTGGGCGAATCAAAGAATAACAGCGTTAAAGTTACCTAAACTATGATTGGCCAGTCAGGTAGGAGAAAGTCTTGACGCAAAGACACGCCGCCAATAAGTAAAAGAAAACTGCTGGTACGACCACCTAGTATTGCAATCTAGCATGTTCGGCGAAATTCGGGCGTCGCTACTCACGAAGGATGTTCTTAAGACAGCAGTCGGCGCATTGCAAAGGCATTGGAATGGCAGGCGTGGTATCGTGTACAGACAGTCACTTGTCATTCCGCAATTGCTCTTGAGCCGCGTGAGTCACCTAGCAACTCGGTAATCTCGGCGATGCGAAATTTTTTTTGAGGNGCGACCATGAGACGAAAAACGTATCGTCTCAATTATAAAAATTACGTTACTTAAATTTCGTTCGCAATCCCAAAAGAAAAATACAATACTTAATTTCAGTTACATAATTCAAGGGTAATTAAAAAACTTTAACACGTAAATATATTTTTTCTGTAATTAACATAAAATGGGACGGAACAGAATTTCATGTTTTTAATTTAAATATGAATCATGTAAATTTTTCGATAATAAACATTTGGTGATTTTTATAAAATAATACTGGCAGAGAAAAAAAATTCTTACTATGGCATGTTCAAACAATACAGATTCATAGTATTTAGATTCCTATCAATAACACGTATTATCTAATAAGTTTGGCTGATTAAATATTTGCCTCATGCATGTATACTACACACATCAAAAAAAGTTTTGTGCCACCTGTAATTTGGTTGCTCGTGGATAGTGACAGCCGACTTTCCCGAAAACATTTCACGGCCAGTTGTGTTTCATATCACTTTAGCTCGGATGCCCTTTCGTGGTCGGGTGGTTTCCGTGTTACGCGTCTTCAGGTGTCCGTGGGCGAATCAAAGAATAACAGCGTTAAAGTTACCTAAACTATGATTGGCCAGTCAGGTAGGAGAACGTCTTGACGCAAAGACACGCCGCCAATAAGTAAAAGAAAACTGCTGGTACGACCACCTAGTATTGGAATCTAGCATGTTCGGCGAAATTCGGGCGTCGCTACTCACGAAGGATGTTCTTAAGACAGCAGTCGGCGCATTGCAAAGGCATTGGAATGGCAGGCGTGGTATCGTGTACATACAGTCACTTGTAATTCCGCAATTGCTCTTGAGCCGCGTGAGTCACCTAGCAACTCGGTAATCTCGGCGATGCGAAATTTTTTTTGAGGCGTTTACTTTCATTGAATTAAGGTGGATCGAAAANGCGTTTACTTTCATTGAATTAAGGTGGATCGAAAACTCAGTTCCAACTCGTGTTCTGTTATTTTTTTTTCTTTCCGAACACGTGGAAACCCTACCCACTTCTCTTCCCGTGCCGAGACCGAGGAATAAGATTTTTTTTTTATCGGCCCGGAGACAGATCTGGACTCTTGTCGCAGTCACGAGGCGTCTCTACTCTCCGGCGAACACGAGAAAAAAGATCACCGGGAGGGAAAATCGCATTGGGGTAGTTGGCAGCCGTGCTCGACCGCAGAGCACACCGGCGTACGTGGTTGACACCTGCTGATGTGCCACTGCGCTAGACCTCTCCCCCCCTCCCCCCTTTTTTCACACACTCTCTCCTCTTCATCCTTTCCGTAAACTTCTTTTCTTTTTTTTTACGTCTCCACTGCCGTTTCTTTACACATCCTGGATTACAGAGAAGTAAGCGTAGTTTAGAAGAAGGAAACAGAAGGGACGTGCAAGAAATTTTCCTCTGTCCAGTATTGCAATTTTAAATTGAATCTTTTTTTTTTT
>NQII01001819.1:330359-344607 GCA_002778355.1 Clitarchus hookeri
TAAACACTTTTGAACCCGTTCACCTATTTTTACCAAACTTTGGGCCATTTTACATTTTTAGATGCCGTGTTATTTCTGAGATACACTCTAAATCCGAATCAGTGATATTAGTAAGTGAAATAGCGTACACTGAATGTCAGCTGATAGGCTACTGCTGACCGGCGAGTCAAACAAATTAACTGGGAACAAGTGATTTATAGCAGTGACATTCTTGGCATTCAGTGGGGAATCCTATGTCTATCAACGGTTGTGGTTGCTGTGTAAAGATATTCCATGCTGTTTTTTTTCCCAACGGCACGGACACCTAGCGACACTGTGAAAACCAAGAAGAGAGTCCTTCACTTCTGTACCCAACTTCAAAGCGATGCCATGTTGAGCAGATGATGAGGGGTTCCCTGAAATTCGTTAAAACTTTCCTGTCCTTGTGAAACTTAAAAAATCAAAGTATTTCGCATTCATGTGAATTGTGTCATGTAGAATAACTTTTTCATAAATCTACGCTCAAGCTGAAAAAAAAAAGCTTTTTTTTGGAGGGGGGAGGGGGTTAATTTTTTTGCGTCAGTAGTTGAAAAAATTCCTTGACTTTGCCAGGTTCTTGTGGCTAATTAGTTTTTCGTTGCCAAAATTAAATATTATTAAAAAAAAAAAAAGTACTACCAGAAATTACTGTAAACATAAAAACACATATACAAAAATGTCTTCTTACTAAGGATAAGAAAATAATATTTCATAAAAAAAATTCATTAATTGTCAAGTTTCCGACGAATGCAATAAAAAAGCTAAATTTTACTTTTTAGACATATATCCAAGCTGCTCACAATAATATAACACCTTGTTCTGAAACGTCNAAACTTAAAAAATCAAAGTATTTCGCATTCATGTGAATTGTGTCATGTAGAATAACTTTTTCATAAATCTACGCTTAAGCTGAAAAAAAAAAGCTTTTTTTGGAGGGGGGAGGGGGTTAATTTTTTTTGCGTCAGTAGTTGAAAAAAAAGGAACTGAAACGGTCCAAGAACACCGATTAATCAAAAAGCAACGGTTAATTAAATATTATTAAAAAAAAAAAAGTACTACCAGAAATTACTGTAAACATAAAAACACATATACAAAAATGTCTTCTTACTAAGGATAAGAAAATAATATTTCATAAAAAATTCATTAATTGTCAAGTTTCCGACGAATGCATTAAAAAAGCTAAATTTTACTTTTTAGACATATATCCAAGCTGCTCACAATAATATAACACCTTGTTCTGAAACGTCNTAAAAAAGCTAAATTTTACTTTTTAGACATATATCCAAGCTGCTCACAATAATATAACACCTTGTTCTGAAACGTCCATAATTTTGAGCGTGTTACAAATACATCTACTCTACAACATTACGACAATACTTCTGTGTTATCAGCTCATAATCATACAATTATTTACAACAAAACTGAACGACACCCCATAATGATGAAACCTTAGTTATTTTTTAAAGATTCATTCATTGCATCGTCATAATTAACTTCATTTTCTATTTCTTCAACGAGGTTCAGTTATTTTTTCTTCCCAACATTTACAGTACAGCTCTGTAACTTGTCGCTTCATGTTAGCAAATTTCAAGTTTACTATTAGTTTATGAAATACTTCCAGGTTATTCGTGAAATTTCCCGACTTTTCTCCTTAGCTATAAAGTTCCCTGACTGTTCAAGTTTCCAGTTTTTTTTTCAGGTTGAAAGGCCTTCCTTAATTTATAATGACTATATTCGGCCCCCCTGTGCGTCGTCTGGCAGAATACATTCGCGGGATATTTGCGCCTCGTGGGGAGAAAAAAAAAAAAAAAAAAGCGGCGCACCGGTTCATAATGGTGGCGCTTCACCTAACGAGAGTTTAACGCGTGCAGCATCCTTTAGTTAGGAGCGCGATCACACAACCAGAAACGCACACACGCACGCACGCCACCTACGCACCGTAACGTCAATCGGCCGTTGTTATGCCCGTAGCGCAAAGATGGAGGTATAGTCCATTCACGGTTACTTCCAACTTTTCTGGAGCCCTGCCAAAGTTCTACTTCCAGGATATTCCTCCGCCTCGCGCGAGCAGAGCTTAACTGGGCCAAGAAGATTACATCGAAGAGATAACGCACCTCATTCGTGCGCTCTCCGTGTGATAATATTTTGCATAAGAACTATTTCTTCAACACGCCTATTCTGTATCTGGTTTTATTCATGTCAATTATAAATGAAATTTACTAATTATCTGATAAAAATATATATATATATGTTGCGTGCAGGTTTACGGATTATAGCACGACATTGGCTCACATCCATCACCCCCTCACACCCCCCCGCCTAGCGCACTTCGCTGGCGCCTACNCTGGGGGACATTAACTCTGACCATATAAGCCACCATGTCTTCAACAGTGTACCAAAGCGAGATGAGTTATATATAACGCTTGTGATACATGACGTATTTAGGAAACAACCAAATACGTCCCAAATGGGGTGATTTTTCAAAGGTTTTAACTAAAAAAAAGAGCGAGGACAACGTGAATAGACTGTAGATATATTTTCTCCCGCGCATGTACCTAACGCCGACCCGCCGCCGGCCAATGCAACCGAGGAAGGCACGTGGTCAACACTGATCAACCTGTTTGATTACGTTTGAATTTTAGACACACCCATCCTTTAATACGAATAAAACCTTTTGACTGTTGCCAGTACGAATATTCTGGTCGCACTTAAACCGGGCCAAAGCAAAGATATAAATATATATATATATATATATAACGTTTCAAAGCACCCACATAATAAGTATTGTATCCTCGAATATCGTCCGTGCTTATTTCGATGGCGCTATTGGCAAAAAAAATACAGTCCAATGCTGGGACACGCAGAGTCGTTACTGCGCAACTGGGATGAGGACTCTGCCCCATATTTCGAGGTACGTGAAAATAACATTTTATAGCATTTTGAGAAGATATTTTTTTTTTTTTTGCATTTTTAGAATTTTGTAGCACATTATAGACACAGTCACAAATGATTGCTTCCCCCATAATTTTCAGTTTGCTGATATATTTCCGCTAAGAAATTTGCAGTCAATATATTTGCTTTGTTTAAATAAGTCATGTTAATGCATTGCACACGACGTGTGTTTCATTAGTGTACAAGGCATTTCAGAAACTCTTAAGTTAGAATTAACTGGTAGGGATTCGTAATCAGAAAAACACACACAAGTGAAGGAAGGAAATGTGGCTTCCCTTTTCTATTACTGCATGTGAAGTTTAGCACACTATACAGATGTCACTAACAATTGTATAATTATCATGCATGCACCAAGTGTAGAATGTAATTTAACATTACTACCCCTGAATAAAAGCACTATGTTCAACTTCTATTTTAAATGTCAATGCAAATAAAGATATTTGAAATATTTATTAAAAGTCAAAAGAAACTGTGCGCTAAAATACATTCCCAAAATATTCTGAAGTACTTTTCTCCTATATCAAAGTAAAACAGCAAAAGCTACTTTTCTTTCAAAGACATTTCTTTTTTTTTTTCTTTTTTCTTTTCTTGGGGATGGGGAGATATTAATTTGGGATTATTTTAGATGCGTCCTATTTTCCAGACAATTTCAGGGTATATTTTCAAGTCACTTTTTGGGCATATTGAATTTGAGTGCACCTTAACTTGGGGCAGATTGTGTTAGATTAATTACATTAGAGGCCTTATGTTGGAGGCTCCTGGAATCTAAAAAAAAACTTATAGTTGAGGTAATTATACTTTAGGTTGTCTTATTTTTGGAGTCACCTCATAGGATAGGTTTCTTTAAGATTCAACACATTACATTATTTATTGAAAATTTACCATATATTTAGCAATTATAGTATTTTCTATGTTCACGCACATCTAGCAATATTGCAAGTACAGCCGTACCGAGAGTAGGGGGGTGGAGAGGGGCGAGGGGGTATTTGCTCCTCCCCCAGTCACACTTAGGAACGTCGAACACTAACGCAAGGAGGGGGAGGGCGTCACACAAGAAAACAACGTGCACTAAAATTTATACTTTACGTATACTGTAGTTATCAAGAACGTAGATCAATAATAATATCAGATAGTAATGTTTATCCTCGTATCAATAGTTTGCACCAAAATATTTCAATAGGATGCAATGCGCGTGTGTACAAATACAGCCACAACAGATTTCAAAACAAAATTTTGGTGGGTGTGGGGCGCATTTTTCAGCATCGTGGGTCGCCATTCAACAATACAATTTCTATCCCCCCCCCCCCTCAACCTAATTCACCTTTTAACGGTGTTGGCCACAAAAAATAATTTATTAATTATTTTATATTTGTACAAAATACCATCCAACTTGTAGACATTACTCACAAGAACTCTTTCCTGCCATAAAAATATTTAATTGGATAGTGTCTGCATTATGACATTTCAATATCACAAATTTAGTCTTCTTGACATGTAGAAATAAAATAAACGAACATTTATAACAAGGGTGACTAAAGTTACCCCTCCTAATTCATTTTAAGGTGTGTTTAAAGACNCTAATTCATTTCAAGGTGTGTTTAAAGACATTTATTTTACAAATAATCATAGACTGATACAAATCCGAAATGCGCAAAAATTCCCTTATTTCGAGTGATTTTTTTAAAAATTACGAAAACATTTCATATCGTGATTTTAAATAATTTCATTCCGAATCATCTCATTTCAGCGAGTGAGTTGGTTTCTACGATTTGTACATTTCAAAAACACCAAAATCGTGATTCTGGCATGGCGTAATGCAAAAAGTACGCCGTATAAAAAAAATTTATGCGAGAAAACAGCACCTACTTGCAAGCAATGTCAACAAACTGAAATGCACTTTATACGAATATAAATTATAGTCTATTCGCGGTTTATTGACACCATTTGAATAGAAAATTCGAAAATTTATCCCGTGTACGACACGTTTGGTTGTTTCATAAATGCACCACGCTTCACAAGNTTTGAATAGAAAATTCGAAAATTTATCCCGTGTACGACACGTTTGGTTGTTTCATAAATGCACCACGCTTCACAAGTGTCTTGTACTTGTGTTAACGTACCAGTCCCTTCACTATTATTTGCTAAATAATACTTTCACTTATAAATTATCTACGAACTATAATATTTCATTTACAATAATTGAAAATAAAACATTGAGGATATCGGTGTGCTGGAAAATATTATTACACAGAGCGCACACGAATGCGACGCGTTGTCCCTTTGGCGTTAACTGTCCAAACTCGGCTACGCTTTTTTTGCACGAGGCGGAAGAATATCCTGGAAGCGTAACTTCAGCAGGGCTTCCGAGGAGTTGGAAGCAAGCGTGTATGGGCTGCAATGAATTTTTTTTTTATGGCTAGCACAAATAATCCGAAAATGGTTTCGACATTGCTCGCCGCGAGGACTGGTGGATGTCATTACGGAGAGATGCCGCCCGCGAGTGCTCAGAAGCTTGGTTTACACGATCACACTAAAGTCAGGTGACCGCGCAGGTGTCTGGAGTACTTTGGACGATTATACAACAGCCGCGTCATCACTTTACGAGCTTTGTGCTTCGAGTCGTTGGCAAGTCTTGGAAAGACTTGTATCGAGGAAGATATCACTTTAATACCAAATAATGAAAAGATATACACTGAAGAGCCAAAAAAAACTGGTATACCTGCCTAATATCATGTAGGGCCCCCCGAGCACGCAGAAGTGCCACAAGACGACGTGGCATGGACTCGACTAATGTCTGAAGGTATGCAGAAGGCAATTCACACCATGGATCCGGCAGGGCAGTCCACAACTTTAATCTGCGCCAATTTGAGAAAGGGTTGCACGTCTGTCACGTTTAAAGATTCTCGTCAGCCGTCGTTTGTCCCGTTCTTTCACGATATTTTTCCGGCCGCAGCGATGTCGAAGATGTGATGTTTTACCGGATTCCCGATATTCACGTTACACTCGTGAAATGATCGTACGCGAACATCCAAATNGATATTCACGGTACACTCGTGAAATGGTCGTACGCGAACATCCAAATGTTATCGCTACCTCGGAGATGCTATGTCCCATCTCTCGTGCGCCGACTATAACACCATGTTCAAACTCACTTAAATCTTGATAACCTGCCATTGTAGCAGCAGTAACCGATCTAGCTGCCGACCGCATCGCGTTACTCTGATTGGTTCCATACCTCTGTTATTTGCATACGCACGCCTATGCCAGTTTTTTTTGGCTCTTCAGTGTACATTTCATTCGGTAAAAAGTCAAAGATGATTTACAGTTAAGATCCATTCATACTTTAAAATTCATGAGTTCAGGTATTGATAAATTGAGCGGAAACCTTAAGGAATAACTATTTAGAGAAAAAATATCACAATACATCAGAGATGAACAGTTAGATATGTTATACAAGGAAGGTGTTTATCCCTACGAAAACATAGATTTAGAATAAAAATTTCAAGAACTTTAACTGCCATCAAAAGACAAATTAATATTATCGACCACTCTGTAACATTAAAATGATTTTACTTTAAAAAAAATGGTTGCCTGTAAAGTCGGTTTTACGGGCGAAGATTTTACGTGACAACGTAGTGCTGCGCGCGCGGCAGACCGATCATAGTTGAGTGGGAGAGAGACGCAAGGCATTCGGCGGGCCTCTCTCTCGTTCGGTGACTCATCGTAACGTTACCGAGCGTTACACTTTTTCATAAGTGACTCCCAGCCGCAACCTAATTTAAGACGTTGTCACGTCAAAAAATTCCTTTTCTCAAAACAAAAATTGTCCAATAGAACCNTTTAACTGCCATCAAAAGACAAATTAATATTATCGACCACTCTGTAACATTAAAATGATTTTACTTTAAAAAAAATTCCTTTTCTCAAAACAAAAATTGTCCAATAGAAGCATTCAAGAAAATAAAATTTGATTAAAATCAAGTTTTTTTTGCTGTTATAAATTTTTTATAAATTTTTGAAGTAGTTAATTTTTCAAACGTATTTATTTTGAGGTTTCTGTTTCCTTTCGTTCGAACAACAGTCAACAACTTTTATTTCCAAAGTTGTACATTGTATCAACTATATCTGTATGCGAGGGATTTATTAATTCTAATTTACAGTCAATAAAACCACCCCCATGTAAATACGTATACTCATTAGTTAAAATTCAGTTCTTAAAATTTATGTTAGAGTAATTTCGGCAATGCGAGACCTGTCCATGTCTCTTTCCTTCAGGAACACCTGTCGGAGACAAACCGTAGCTCTGTGCCGTTTCAAAGCCCCGCTCCACGTCGTTCTTTTATTATTTATTCGAATAGCCTTAGTTTATTCCGACGAGCGTTGGTAATTGTCTACGTGTGTTATTGTTTGCAACTGCCTGACTGGTATCGTGTTTTGCGGAGCCCCTTTTTTGTAGTCTGTGTATATTTCACAGTAATATGATGGGGTCAATATATTATTTTTACTGTCTTGCGCGCACGTTTGTTAGTGTTCTGGGTTGTATCGAGAGTTAGCGTTATTTACACCCGACCCTCTTTTTTTAAATTTTTAATCCTTTTTCCCATGCAAATATTCCTCTTGAGCTCGTAGAAAAGGAAAACGCAGACAGTGCTTTACGTGTGTTTATCTACGCCCGTACAAAATTATTTTCATAAATATACCAACTGCATATATTGGTTTAAATTGTGGGATTTCAGCTCGGATTTCAGGCGCTTCTGTGACTTCCAGACTGACTTAGTTATTTCGTGTGTCATCATGCCCTTCCTACAACTGCAGGTTTTATAACTATTCCCGTGTCACGCGATGTTTTGCTGATACTAATGAAATGGAAATACGTTAATTAGGTTCTGATGATAACCTGCTCATGATTGACTGAACCCTCGTGGGAAAATTAGCTCAGTTTGTTGCTTCGATCCGAGGTTCAACGTTCCGCGGAATGTAAATTATCAATACTGCAGTGGATATTATGACCTCCATCCATGCGTCTGGCACGACACTGTCGAACATACAAAAACATCGTAATGTTGACTATAAAGTTACGCAGTACCACAGGAATGTATCGTTTACGATGTGTTTTGGGGTGAAAGAGATTTTATATAAGAAATAAGATAAAGTAATAAACTTTTTATTAGTAATCAGTAACATTCAACTAGTGTATGACTTCATTTGCCACAAATGAAACAGTAAGTTTTAACTTTTCTGTGAGCTTATTACACACATTTCTTGGGGAAGCTCACAGAAAATTCCTTTTTTGAGCGTATTATTATGAAAAATACGACAGCTATTCTTATGTTTTAGCCAAATGTAATCATAGTATGTTTAGTGTCTAAATGTTAACGACTGCATAAATTAAATAATTAATAAAGATGGCAAGTTTTTATTAGTTTACTTTGTGGGGTAAAGAGGAGTACAAAAATAATTAAACATTTTTAAAAATAACTTTATATTAAATCATGTTACTAAAGTGATAATATTTATAAGTTTCAGAAAATTAATTAAAATATATATTATGCTCTCATATATATATATATATATATATATATATATACACACACACTCGGAAACAAGAATGAAGAAACTTATGACAAGTAACAAATCGCAAATGGCGACCATATCTCAAAACTGATGTAGTCTGTGTGGGTAGGGACGGCTGAGTGACAACTTTGTTTCACATTTCAGTCATTAAACAAAATATATTTCACAATTTTTATTGTACGTAAAAAAAATATGACTTCCGTTTCCGTAAACTCTCTACTTTCTCTACAAACTGTGATGAAGTTCGCTGCTCGCCACAGGTGCTCTGCCGGGCTCAAATCCCGCGTATGTGACCACTGTTTTGGAATATCTGCATCCGGAGTGTTAACCGAAGTGAATAAAAGTGAGGTCCTTACTAAGGACTCGCTAACTTGTGCCTATAATACATCTAGAACGTCTGGTGTCGGCGATGCGCACGATCGCCAAGTTAATAGCATTGGGGGAAATAAACAACGTTATAATGTGCGCGGCGCGCGTTTCTGCTAGAGACCGGACGTTGAATTTCTGGTTCGGAAAGGAGTACTTATTAACCTTTTGCCGCCATGACGGTGGTATTTTCTCGGTGAAACAGCGAGGAAAAAAAAGAAAATTTGTCATATTAAAACCTTCTTCCGGCTCTGACATGAAAGAACATGCTTGATGTAGCTTACCGTATTTTTTTGCCAATCGCTCACAAAAAAAAAAACTTTCCTCCGAGGCGTTCAACGCCAAAGGACCTCCGGATAATTGGGTCCCAACAACTCCACGTAAACTTAAAAAAAAAACGGGAAATTAATTTTCTTCAAACGATTGAGAACTGGGTTGCAATTTTTGACAAACGCAGCTGCTCCGTGGCGGCTGTAGCAGTTGGTAATGAAGTTCCGTCAGCTTGCGACGAATAATTTACTCTGGCAAGTAAACGTTCTCTGCCGCCGATCGACCAGCGTACACTGGCATGCCTATGCCGTAAGTTCGTTCCGGGCACCGGGCAGAATTTAATTACTCTTCTTGTGCCCGGAGGAAAATCATATCGGAAAACATTTTCGTAGAAAATGAATTTTTCATCTGAAAGATTTTAATTTGCTCTGCAGACGGAAACGTGGATTTGAAATTATTAAATGCTGAGTAAAGGAAGTTCGTCTGGCTCGTGAACGCGTAACGCCATTAAAAAGCAGTCGAGGGTCGTACTTTGAGTAGATTAAGTAATCTAAATTTTATGTAATTATAAGTATTTTATACATACAAAGGAAATGGCGACACAGGTAATGTTTTATTACAATGTACATAAGTATTCAAAATTATTTCTAGTAGATGTGTGCATTTTTGGTGACCTATACGATATATTATGCACAGTGGGAAAAAAATATTCCCAAGTTTAGTATTCCGTGAACTTATATTTCACAGTCCTATTAATGCTCGAACAATTGCCATATTTTGAATACAATGGTTTATCATGGAAAATACTGACTGACCGCTTGCTTCCAAGTTACTGTGAACTTACACCTGACGTCTTCTATCGTAGCTGGTTGTCGTCTGTGTGTGTTGGGTGTGAAAATATTTCCCCATTTTGCTGGTCTTATAATCTGCTACTGAATGTTATAAATCTCAATCAGTGAGTTCAATCAGCATACAGTAATTATTGTACTGCATCTTCAGTTAAGGAACTTTTATCCGGGAGAATGAGTGGGAAACACGGAGTTTACTGCCAGGTCAGTGCAATTCACTAGAAAACAGTGTAATTCACATTTTAATCATTGAACACCAGCAATTTAAATAATCAGTATAATTTTACTGATTCAAATGGAGCAGTTTAAACAAATCTGCAGTAGAATTCGTCAATTTGGAGCAGTTTTAACTGTTTTGATTTCAGAGTTAAGTCACATCAAAATTGAAACGCCCACTCATACATGGAACAAAACATTTAAGTTTTCAGGTAAAAATGTAGGCGCAAAAGATTTTCACGGTTTTTAGTGTTTGTATGAACTGTCGAAGCTCTGCAAATGTGGACTTATTTTATGGAAACAAGATAGAGTATATATACCGTCTTCTAAGTTTGATCAAAAGTCGATTGAAGAGAACATTGACCTTCCATGCAGCCCAAATGTATGGTCAAAGTCTCAATACAGGCCATTGTCGATCAGTGACGGATACAAAGGGAGAGAAAAGGCGGAAATTTCCACTCCCGAGTGGACTGTAGAGATTTGGACGGCTCTTAACAACGGGGTCTTGAGAGCCGATGAGGGTGAAACGAGGTGAGTATTGAGCAGCGCCGGAATGTAAGGGCGTGGGAAACGAGATATCCCTAAGAAAACCTGCCAGCCAGTGGCGTCGTCCTGCGCGATTTCTACGTGTGAAAATCTGGTAGCGACCCCAACGGGAATCGAACACGTCTCGCCTTGGGGAGAGGTGAACACTCTAGCAGCTGCGCCACCGCGGCCCCTTCCCCAAGTGTTTACCGTACGACGTGATTTGTCTTATTATTGATGCAGCTCAGAAAGCGAATTCACGAAAATCTGCACGAGTTCTTGCCGACTGTAAGCTACAAATAAGCTTTATTTTCCGTGTGGATGTAGAGAGGCCCGGTGGCTGAGCGGTTATCACACTCGCTTCCCACCAAGGCGAACCTGGTTCAATCCCCGGCCGTGTCACCCCCGGATTGTTGCATGAGGGGATCGTGCCGGACGATGCTGCTGGTCGGCGGGTTTCCTCGGTGATCTCCCGTTTCCCCCGTCCTTTCATTTCAGTGCTGCTCCATTCTTACCTCAATCACCCTCATCGGCTCTCAAGATATCGCTGTTAAGAGCTGCCCAAATCTCTCTTCTATCTCTGTGGATCTACCTAATTGCACAGGTAGATGGTAATGATTTTTTTTTTGTATTTCGCTGACGGGGGTGAAAGGAACCAAGACCTGCTAGTGGACAGACTGTTTATTGACATAAAAATGCAAGACCGTCGTCTGAATCCGCCCCTGTGATCGATCCCTTCCCCTTTTTCCCGATTATTCTGGTCACTGGTTCAGTCCCGACAAACTTCTCTTTAGCTCATTTCTGAAAGAGCCCTCGAGGTTTATTTTCTGAAGTGTAATTTTTTCCGCATCCATAAATATTTCAGAGTCCAGGCTAGAATATTTATACTCTGCTGCGCACCTTGCCTTCGCCACGCCTCGGCTCTCACAAGTGTTATCTCTGTTCATATCTGGCGGTCACAAGCGTTTGGAACCAGAAGTTGTCACACACAACCTGTCAACTAGGGGATGTGAGTCACTCTTTCACAGAGGATGCCATCCTCTAGATCAGCGTTTCCTAACCTTTTTCAGCCACGGACCCCTAGGAAATAAAGCTCAATTTTCAAGGACCCCCTTAATAAAAAAAAACAGCAAAAAATTTCGGACCATTTATTTTAGTACTACAAATACAAAAAAAATACTTTTTTAAAAATAAAAAATACGTTACGGTGAAGGTTGGTGTTGGTTTTTTGCAACTAAATGAGTGATGTTCGGGTTGATGCTACTACTAAGTCGTAATCTCAAATCGGATTCCACTTGTAATCTGTTCAATNCCCTTAATAAAAAAAAACAGCAAAAAATTTCGGACCATTTATTTTAGTACTACAAATACAAAAAAAATACTTTTTTTAAAATAAAAAATACGTTAATGTGAAGGTTGGTGTTGGTTTTTTGCAACTAAATGAGTGATGTTCGGGTTGATGCTACTACTAATTTGTAATCTCAAATCGGATTCCACTTGTAATCTGTTCAGTCACGGCCCGCACTCACTTCAGTCAGTCTCGCAGGACTGGAAAGCGAAAACTAAATAACACACACCATTTTTAACGGAAACAATTCTTGAAAACTGCGCACGTTTTTCTCGAGTTGAAGCGTCGTGGCAGCTGGTGAAGCGCCACTGGTGGTGAAGTCACTGAAACGTCATAAATGCCGCAAATCTGCCTGAAGAACTTGATGGCTCCATTTCCTATCAAAGGTTATGGGCCATAATTAATTTCTGAAATATCTGTCAGGACATGCAATATAGTCCATGTACTGTTACTTCCAACTTTTCTGAAGGCCTGCTAAAGATATACTTCCGGGGCATCCCCCCGTCTCATCCTAACGAAGCTTTACCAAGTCTAGAATATTAAATACACCAAATATACAGCGCATCGTATTCGTGCGCACTCTGTGTAGTAATATATTGCATGGGAACTATTTCTTACAAATTTTTAGCAACACACATATTTTCTCTCTGTTAATATTCGTATGAATTATAAATTACATATTATAATTTGTAAGTAAAATACACGTTAAAGTTCAATTTAACCAAAAATAAGGTCGATTAATTTTAACACAAGTATAAAACGCTTGTGATACGTGGAATATTTACGAAACAACCAGACACGTCATACGCGGAGTGATTTTACAAAACTTTGATTCAAAATGTGTGAAGAGAGAGCGAATAGACTTTAATCTATATGTGCACAATTAACCAAAATAGTAATAAACCGAAGGCAATAAATGCAACAAATGTGCAAGATAAATCAAAAATTGAAGACGAAACATGCCCACTAAAAGTTGTCATCAAACAAGTTGGGTAAATAATCTTGAATGTGTTTTTTTTATAATCTGTCACACTGTCAAGGTTTTTTTTTATTTTACGGACCTAGTCTGATTTTTACTTAAACATAATCTCAAAAGTGTAGTAATGCTGTTGTGTTACCATATATAGCCCATAAAAGGAAGGAATATAAAGCATGATGTGATTATTCTCAATTTTAAATTTAATTTTAAACTGTTTTACAGTGTGGCAAGGACTTAATGATACCACTTTCGAAAGAAAAAAAAGCATTAAAGTGAGTCAAACCTACGTACTTTCATAACCGAGAATCGTCCTTCGCCACATCACAATCGAAAGAAGCAATATTCCGAACAACAGGTCTCGAAACATGTCTTCTCTGATAATAACATGCTCGCCCCATGGCTCTGTGAATGTTAATTGGGATTCACAACACTTTGAAAACGCACTGCTCCAGAACAAGGCTAGCGTACTACTGAGTACTCCGCTGCAGCGCTCAGTAAGAGCCGCAGAAGAGAGCCTCATTCTTCTCAGCTTTATGTACAGATTCGCTCTTCAGGGAATCACTGCACACAACGGATCTGTTATCCTAAGAAGTTTGTTTCTACAGGCATCCACACAACAGCACAGTGTCTGGTGTTAATTATTTGAGTCAGAATAGGGTTTTGAGACCTAACCTGTAGCCAAATTATTATCGCATATCTTGCATGTCCCCATGCCAGATGTATGTTGGCTGCTGGCTCAGAAGGTGGACAGTTCTATACTGATTTGGGATGCTCCTGATTCGGCCCTTAATTTGCTGCGGGTTTATTTTTGACCTAGAGTCGTTTTAAGTGTGTATTAATTGTGGTCGTCAAACATGGAAGTATATTACGAACAGATTTAATTTTCCGCATATTAATATGATATGGGTCCAATGTATTAAATTTTGAAAATACGTTTATATGCAGTTAGTAAATTATGTCCCAATAAAATTAAGGTTTACTTTTTGCTATACAGTAGAGGAACTGTGATTTTTCTTACAAACTTTAATTGTATAGATCGTATATTAATTTGCTCTCAAGACATGACGTGTGTGGGAAATATTTCCGTATAATTGGTGGATGTTTGCGAAAGTCTCTAGGACACTCGTTCGCGCGCATGCACGCGCACACATG